>ONZH01002178.1:0-229536 GCA_900303285.1 Rhinella marina | reverse complement strand
TGGTCAGAAACTTGTAAATAACTCATGAAAGAATAAAGTTACATTAAAACCAAACACACCATTGTTTTTCTTGTGAAATTCTCAATATATTTGATGTGTCACATGACCCTCTTCCCATTGAAAAAACTAAAGTTGGATCCAAAATGGCCGATTTCAAAATGGCCGCCATGGTCACCACCCATCTTGAAAAGTTTTCCCCCTCCCATATACTAATGTGCCACAAACAGGAAGTTAATATCATCAACCATTCCCATTTTATTTAGGTGTATCCATATAAATGGCCCTACTGCTATACAGGGTTGCCAACCGTCCGTAGATTCACGGACAGTCCGTAAAAACAGGGTGTTTTTTTCTGCCGTCCGTAGCGTCTGGCAGAAAAAAACCCTGTCCGTGAATCTACTACAGTATTCATGGCCCACTCAGCCGCGGGCTTTTTTTTTTTTTTTTCCCGTAATCCTCACTCACCTCGGCGGCCCGCCCCTTTAAAAGTGTTGTGCACAGTCTTCTCCGCAGGTCAGCGGTTGCCGGCACCGCCTACCTCCTTGATTGCCGCGCTTCAGCTGTCTCCCCCTCCTCCTCCTCCTCCTTTCCACCGCCACCAGCAGTCGCAGAGGAGGACGCAGCAGAAGCGCAAGGGCGAGATAAGGACTGAGGCGGCGCCATCTTCAGTGGCAGGCACAGCGACACCAGCCCAGCAACTCGGTCGTCCAGTAAGTAAGTGTTGCCCATTTTGCCCCAGCCCAGCCTGAAACTGAAATGTCTTTTGCTGCAATGAAAGGATCGGGGGGGGGGGGAGCAACATTACTACTTATGGGGGCTTTATTTCTACTGGGTCACTATGGTGGGCTATATTTTTACTGAGGGGCACTGTTGAGAACATTTGTAGTGCTGGGGCCAGGAAAGTATGTTTTTTTAAAAGTGGCTGGGTGGGCTGGTCTGGGGGGGGGGCACAAGACCCTGATCTGAGGTCTGATGGGGCACAAGACGCTGATCTGAGGTCTGATGGGGCACAAGACTCTGATCTGAAGTCTGATGGGGCACAAGACGCTGATCTGAGGTCTGATGGGGCACAAGACGCTGACTTGAGGTCTGATGGGGGCACAAGACGCTGACCTGAGGTCTGATGGGGGCACAAGACGCTGACTTGAGGTCTGATGGGGGCACAAGATGCTGACTTGAGGTCTGATGGGGCAAAAGACGCTGACCTG
The DNA here is from genome assembly GCA_900303285.1 of Rhinella marina. Lineage (NCBI taxonomy): Eukaryota > Metazoa > Chordata > Amphibia > Anura > Bufonidae > Rhinella > Rhinella marina. The sequence continues at coordinate 228,328 of ONZH01002178.1, read as the reverse complement.
AGGTCTGATGGGGGCACAAGACGCTGACCTGAGGTCTGATGGGGGCACAAGACGCTGACCTGAGGTCTGATGGGGGCACAAGACGCTGACCTGAGGTCTGATGGGGGCACATTGTGATGACCTGAGGTCTGATGGGGCACATTGTGATGATCTGAGGTCTGATGGGGGCACAAGACGCTGATCTGAGGTCTGATGGGGCACAAGACGCTGACCTGAGGTCTGATGGGGGCACAAGACGCTGACCTGAAGTCTGATGGGGGCACAAGACGCTGACCTGAGGTCTGATGGGGGCACAAGACGCTGACCTGAGGTCTGATGGGGGCACAAGACGCTGACCTGAGGTCTGATGGAGGCAGAAGACGCTGATCTGAGGTCTGATGGGGGCACAAGATGTTGATCTGAGGTCTGATGGGGCACAAGACGCTGATCTGAGGTCTGATGGGGGCACAAGACGCTGACCTGAGGTCTGATGGGGGCACAAGACGCTGACCTGAGGTCTGATGGGGGCACAAGACGCTGACCTGAGGTCTGATGGGGGCACAAGATGCTGACCTGAGGTCTGATGGGGGCACAAGACGCTGACCTGAGGTCTGAGGGGGCACAAGACGCTGACCTGAGGTCTGATGGGGGCACATATGTGATGACCTGAGGTCTGATGGGGGCACATTGTGATGATCTGAGGTCTGATGGGGCACAAGACGCTGATCTGAGGTCTGATGGGGGCACAAGACGCTGACCTGAGGTCTGATGGGGGCACAAGACGCTGACCTGAGGTCTGATGGGGGCACAAGATGCTGACCTGAGGTCTGATGGGGGCACAAGATGCTGACCTGAGGTCTGATGGGGGCACAAGACGCTGACCTGAGGTCTGATGGGGGCACATTGTGATGACCTGAGGTCTGATGGGGGCACATTGTGATGATCTGAGGTCTGATGGGGGCACAAGACGCTGATCTGAGGTCTGATGGGGGCACAAGACGCTGACCTGAGGTCTGATGGGGGCACAAGATGCTGACCTGAGGTCTGATGGGGGCACAAGACGCTGACCTGAGGTCTGATGGAGGCAGAAGACGCTGATCTGAGGTCTGATGGGGGCACAAGATGTTGATCTGAGGTCTGATGGGGCACAAGACGCTGATCTGAGGTCTGATGGGACACATTGTGTTGATCTGAGGTCTGATGGGGGCACAAGACGCTGACCTGAGGTCTGATGGGACACTACTTAGGGCACTATCTGAAGTAAAGTGGGCTATTTAACTTCTGGAGGCACTATGGAGGCTAAATGAATTACAGGGCGCTGTCTAAACTACCGTGGCACTACAAGGATTATCTGATCTACAGGGGACTATCTAAACTACTGGGGCACTACATGGATCTATCTAAACTACTGGGGGTACTATAAGAGGCTACCTAAACTACTGGAGGCACTAGAGGGAACCATTTAAGCTCCTGGGGGCACTAGAGTGGACCGTTTAAGCTACTGGGGGCACTATAAGAGGTATTATAATTACTGGGACCATTACAGCGGTTCCTTATTATTTCTGGTAGCACTACTGGAGGCACTATGGGGAAACATGATTTCTATTATGGGGAATTATTACTACTTCCAGTGGTACTATTGCGGGTGTTACTATTATTAGTACAATATGGAGGGCACTAGTGCTAAAAGGGCTACTTGTGGAGCATTATCACTATTGGGGCACTATTACTAATGAGGGCACTCTAGGAGAGAACTATTAGTATCAGTGGGACTTTGGGGAGCACTGTAACTATATGGGGTCCTACCTATATGGCACTGTTATATCTACAGTATAGTATTTGGGGAGAACAGTGGGCACAGTATTTTGGGCAGCAGCAGGATAACAGAAAAGTGGGTAATCTAAGGTGTCTTTGTGGCAAACTCTGCAGAGAGAAGATGTGGCTGAAAGAACTCATCATGGCGGTGTGGGCCAAATAGAGAAGATGAGAAAAGAGAACATCTACATCAGGAAGACGTCACTGGATTTAAGAGGTATGTGGTGCTGTATCATCTTGTACGTTTGGTATTGGTGAATGTAATGTCCATCCAAATACGTGTCACCTATTTCTTCAGCAAGGACTTGCCGGTATATGGTATGTTACTGCTGCAGCCAGTCAGTGATCTAATGCTGAGAACTGGCTGCAGCGGTCACATACCATACACCTGTACATCAGTGTGCACATCACCAGCACTGTGACAGATGTGCACACTTGCCCATTACATCCCTGTCAGTCTTTGTTTACATGGCAGCAGCAATGATGCCAGAAAGTCCAGTGTGTCAGAGGCATCATCACTGCAGCCATATAAACAAAGCACTCAGACTAGAATGGCAGGGATGTAACAGCTGAAAACTGATTTATTTTCCATATGCCATATTTTATTTTCAAATACTGAACAATCCTCTTTATTCTGGGGCGTGAAAGGGGGCGTGTCCTCTAAAAGGGGTGTGGTTTATTATGTCCGTAAAAATTTTGGGCCGTCCGTAAATTTTGGTTCAGTTGTCCAGAAAAATTTGAAAGGGAGGTTGGCAACCCTGCTGCTATACTGCATAGATGTATAAACTGTATAATGTTGTATAATATACTGAAAGTATGTGTAACACTGAGGTCATGCTGCTACCTGTTGAGCAAAGAGTTTGATAATACAAGGGATGAAGCACTTCCTTACTGATCAGCTGACCTAATTAGCATCTAAGGTCTTCCTTCTGAAAAGAGTACTTGCTGAACACTTCCTGGAAGGTCTTTTGTTTGTAGAAAAAACTAAAGTACAAAAGCATAAGTGCTATGCATGCCTCATGTCCTGTATGGGACAGCAAATGGAGGAGTGAGCTGGTGGCTGCAGCTGGAGACAGATCCAGTGTATATTCCTGTGGAGGTGGTTATTACTGGAAGGAAAGGTACAGCACCTCACAAGGAATTGCAAGGGCAATAAAAGCTGAATGTGGACGGTTTGGAGCCAGAGCTGAGGGCTAGGAGAAGCCACCTACATACCTCTCAACCATCCAGGATCTAGTGGGACAGTCATGGATTGCAGCTCCGATACCCCAAGGGAGTCGGTTACTGCAAAACATATCGGGGGAGCTCTGTTCTTAATTTTAAATTAGCAGCGGTGTCTAGCGTTTATGGGATCAGCGGACCGTGCTGCAGATGTCCCGCTTAAGGGTCCAGGCAGGAAGGAGAAAACAAACATAATATGACAAAGAAAGGAAAGAGAAATAGTAGAAAGAAACAGAAGTAAATAATATAGAGGAAAAGGTCAAGCAGGGAATAGAAAAAGAAAAGAAATATAAGAGCAACATACTTGTTACCAAGTATAAACAAATACAAACTTTCCATTGTGAATAACAGGAAGGTTATGAATATAAATACCCTGTTGTTTTATACCTGCAGACCAACTCTGATTGTACTACCTCCAAACTAGACAAACTTTGCAAATTTTAAGAGATTAGGGGACTTATTTTTCTTTATTATTTTTCTGAATGTTATTAAAATAGAAAATAAACGTTATGTTTTAAAACAGAAATAAAGGCCAAAAACAGAATGTATATAGCCTATGGCTATTGGACCTTACGGTTTAACTGACTCTGGGCCATCAGGGTCTTTTTGATTATATATTGATAATATCCACACACACAGAGCAGGCAGATATTTTGGATTTATCCACGGATCATGATTGATCTGTGATCCCTCGTTTTATGATTAGCATATTTTCTAGGAATTAGCATGTCTACAGAAGAACACTTAAAGGGGTATTCCCATCTCAGACAATGGGGGCATATCGCTAGGATATGCCCCCATTGTCTGATAGGTGCAGGTCCTCATTGTCCGATAGGTGCCTCATAGAAATTAATGGGAGCAGGGGCTGCGCATGCATGGTGCGCTCCCATTCACTTCTGTGGGAGTAGCAGAGAGCAGCGCTTGGTGGTGGGCGGACCCCAGGAAATCCAGAGTCCTCCAGCCACAGTGCTTCTGGCTCCGTTCTCCTTGTAGGTTCGGGTAGGACCGGCACCTATCAGACAATGAAGACATATCCTAGCTATATGCCCCCATTGTCTGAGATGGGAATTGTCACTTGTCTTGTTTTAATAAATAATTGGATTGCACATAAAGCAAACATTCTGGAATATCTATTCTTATGTTGCACCATTCCTCATTTATTCCTACTAGAAGTGTATGACTGAATCGTTAACTGGGTGTTACCAGTTGAGGGGGGTGGGGGGAATTATGGTCCCTGCACAGTCAGACACTATTCAGACACTTCCTGGCAGCGAGTGTTCAATTTTTTTGCAGGGAAATTAAATGGGTTGTGCAGCCAGTACATATGATGACCTATCCTCAGGATAGGTTATCAATATCAGATCAGATTCCCGGCACCCCCGCCGATCAGGTGTTTGAAGAGGAGGCAGCGCTTATGCAAGTCCTACATCCTCATAAAGATTACACTGCGCGTCGTCTCGGCGTCACAGTGTGATTACAGATGCTTGTTCCATTCACTTGAATGGGACGAGCACTTGTAATTACAGTGCACCACCACTGCAGACGAGACGACGTGCAGTGTAATCTTAAAGAGGAAGTAGCGATCCCAGCTGATTGGCGGGGGTGCCAGGGGTTGGACCTTCACTGATCAGATATTGATGACATATCCTGAGGATAGATCATGAATCCATACTGGTTGCACCACCCACAGGTCTCTTCTACATCAATAAGCTCTCCATGTTATGCATGGGTGTCCTCCACCCATTGTCCATCTTCCCTGCCGACTCCTTGTTCTGATCTGAACAGGAGTGGAAGTGGGACGCATGAGACCAGTAACGGGCTAATTGGCATGGGGAGCATATTGCAATCTTCATTCATTCTCAATTACGAGCCCATAATGATTCATCTGTAAATCTCAGAAAACCCATTTTTTCTGCCCTTTTTAAAATATTGTCATCTTTGTATTCGCTTCATCAATAATTACGATCCACACACAGCCTGAAGCAGATGTAGTGGAGGAGGCAGAGTGAACACAGTTGTCATCGCAGATGGTTATCTGTTAAAAAATTGATTACTATGTGTATGAAGTCACCACGAATCTGATGAAACAAGCGTTATATAACTCACATAGAAAAAAATACCATTATATAACACCGTCACACAGGCATTTAAAGGGCTGCTCTGGTTTTTAATCAATTTATAATGACTGTGACTTCCTAATATACTTGGTGTTTCAGTTCTTCACCATTTTCAAGATCTTGGTTTGCTGTCAGTAGATGGTAACATTCTTGTTTATGTCCAGAGGCTGAAAACGCATATGGACCAAATATTACTCCCAGCTAGGAGCGTACTACAATGTATCCAGCCTAGACACAACAGCAGCAAACATCTCTCTCCTTGTCCTGGACTCTAGACGGATAGCTTTAAAGAGGACCTGTCACCAGTCCTGACATGTCTGCTTTAGTAGCTTCATGCATTCCCCATGTAATAACAATTCTGAAACATCTATTCTTATGGCTCTATGTTGTACCATTCCTTTATTATTTCTACTAGAAGTTATGAATGAATTGCTAGCAGTCTGCAGTAAGGGTACAGAGGGAAGGTAACCAGTTGTGGGGGTGTACCTGCACAGTCTGCAAATGGCAGCACTGATTGGATAGAGTCAGACAGTGCAGGTACACACCCCCAACTGGTTACCTCCCCTCTGTACCCTTACTGCAGACTGCTAGCAATACATCCATAACTTCTAGCAGGAATAATAAAGGAATGGTACAACATAGGCCATAAGAATAGATGCTCCAGAATTGTTATTACATGGGGAATGCATGAAGCTTTTAAAACAGACATGTAAGGATTGATGAAAGGTCTTCTTTAAAAGAGTTGTCCGGTGAAAAAAAAAATTTGGCAAAGAGCTCAGAGTGGGTTAAAAATATAAGAAACGAGGCTCATCTTACCAATTTCCACCCTGCCCTGCCTTGGCATTTTTTGGTATTTCCTGTGTATCAAAGCAAGACCAGGAAGTAGAGACCAGCGGAGACCTGATAAGCACTGAGGTCAGTAATGTTTATTTTTATAACCCATCCTAAACCATTTACCAAATATGTCTCTCTGCTGGACAATCCCTTTAACCCCTTAATGACATGGCTTGAAGCAGACTTAGGGCTCATGCACACGACTGTAGCCTGTTTTGCGTATCCGCAAAATATGGATATTGTCTGTGTGCATTCTGCATTTTGCGGAACTTAATGTGCAGCCCATAATAGAACAGTCCTATCCTTGTCCATAATATGGGCAAGAATAGGACATGTATTTTTTTACGGAATGGCCTTGCCGACATACGGAAACGTAATGCACACGGAGTAATTTCTGTTTTTTGTGTGGACCCATTTAATTTATATGCAAATGAGCAGGTAAGTGCATCATGGGCGGGTCCAGATTCTTGTTCCCCTGCTTCCTGTGCCAACCCCTCCCTCTCCTTCTTGATTGACCGGACCAGGTTCCTGCATAGTCATCTCACCGCATCATGTTGATTAGGGCTCATGCACACGAACGTATTTTCTTTCCGTGTCCGTTCCGTTTTTGTTGCGGACCAGATGCGGAACCATTCATTTCAATGGTTCCGCAAAAAAAAAAACGGAAGTTACTCCGTGTGCTTTTCGTTTCCATATGTCTGTATTTTCGTTCCGCAAAAAAATAGAACATGTCCTATTATTGTCTGCATCACAGACAAGGATAGGACTGTTCTATTAGGGACCAGCTGTTCCGTTCCGCAAAATACAGAATGCACACGGATGTCATCCATAATTTTTGCGCATCCGTATTTGCGGACCGCAAAATACATACGGCCCTTAAGAAGAAGAGGCAGGGACTGGCACAGGAAGCAAGGAACCCTTCTTTCATTTAGGGCATGTGGTGCTTTTGTGGGTTTAGAGTGGGTTTTACACGAACATTTTTCCGTGACACATAGAGCTGCCAATTAATACACTTTTTAGAGTTTTTTCTCTTTTGTTTTATTTAAAAGCACAAAAATGTTTTTTCAAACATTCTTTGAATTATTTATATTTTCAAGAATAAATGACTAAAATGGAGTGCGTGCTTTGTTCATATAATATGAACAGTCTCGCATGGACCGGACAATTATGTCAACAGTTTCGGTTTGTATTTTTTTTTTCTCTTATTTGTATTTTTTCACTTTTTAACTCCTTCCATACACAGCCAGTTTTCACCTTCAATGCAATTCTAACATGTCATTTTATGTAGTAATAACTTTGGAATACTTTTACATATCTTGATCTATGAATTTTACAAAATTTGATTTTTTCTGCTTTTAAGATGATATCTCACAAAACAGTTATTAAAATTCTACTTTATGTTGGCATCATTTTGTAAATGTCAATTTATTTATTTTTTTAGGACATTAGAAGTCTCAGAATTTAAGAAGCAATTTTTTAAAATTTCAAGAAAATTTCCAAAACTGACTTTTTTTGAGGATCAATTCAGTTTCAAAGTGAAACTTTGAGGGGCTTACAAAATATAAAGTACCCCTAAATAACCCCGTTTAGAAACCACACCCAAATTATTCAGTGTATGTGTATTTGTTCCAGTGGCTATAAAAAATGAAAAATGTCATTTCTTCCAATAAAATGATGGTTTTGCCCCAAATGTTTCATTTTCAGAATTTTCTCCTGAACATGGCAACACAAGGAATGCCATTTGGCTTTTGGAGGGTAGATTTTGCTGGGATGATTCCTGGGTGCCATGTTACATTTTCAGAGCCCCTGTGGTAACAGTACAGTGTAAAACCCCAAAAAGTTACCCCATAGTGGAAACTAAAGAAATCATCTAGGGGTATAGTGATTGGCTTGACCCCACAGGTGTTTCATAGATTTGTATTTAAATTGGGACATGAAATGAACAATTGCATTTTATTTCAATTATATGTAGTTTTGTGGTAATAGGAGAAAAAGCACCAGAAATTTTGTAACCTCATTTTCCAGAGTATGACAAAATTCCCTATGTGGTCATAACTTCTGTGTGGGCACACTGCAGAGTTCAGAAGAGAAAGAGCACCATGTGCATTCGGGGGCTACTTTGCTGATTTATACGTCACTGGCTGACAACTGCAGAGGCTCTGAAGTGAAGTTAAAAAACCCAAATAAGTTACCCCATTTTAGAAAGAACACCCATCACAGTATGTACCAAGGTGGCAGAGTTAGCTTTTTGACCCCCACAGAGGTTTGTAAAAATTAATGCACTGCACAGATATGCCATTTCAGTGCCCAATATGTTGTGCCTGGCATATGCCAGTGTAAAAAGCAACCCCTCTTATCATTAGGTTGTGCTTCCTGGTTTAGGAAACACCCTATTTGTGGCCCTAATCTTTTGCCTGTACATACCATAGGGCTCAGGAGTTAAAGAGCACCATGGGCATTTGAGGCCCAATATGGTGATTTACATCGAGACATTTTGGACATTAAACCCCTCAAGGTATTTATTATTTGGTGGAGTGAGCATTTTGAACCCATAGGTGTATTGCAAAAATGATTGCACATCACCAGTGGTGTACATAGAGAAGTAAGGGCCCCAAAGCAAGGATCAATCTACCCCTACACAGGACAGAAAAGTTTTTGCCTAAAACCCCTTTCAATGACTCTTGGGCCATTTTTTCACTACCTCATTTGCTAAAAGTTGTTCCTTTAGAGGGTAGAGTCCTGACCAAGTTTTCACCCCCATAGAAGAGGAGATAATCCCAACTAAGACTGGGCCCCCTCCTGCCCTGGGCCCCATAGCAGTCGCATGGTCTGCCGCTATGGTAGTTACGCCCCTGCACATCACATGGTTCAAAGTGAAATTTTCCATTTTTAAACAGTTAATTTCAGTGCCCAATATGTTGTGTCCATCATGTGCAAGTGTGAAAAGTAAGCCCTCTTATTATTATACTGTGCTTACTGGTTTTAGAAACACCCTATATGTGGCCCTAATCTTTTGCCTGAAGGTATGGGAGGGATAAGGAGTAAAAGAGCACCATTTGAGGTTCAATATGGTGATTTACATGACTTGTGCTGACAAATGTAGAAACTCTGGGGTGAAATAATAACTGGAACCCCTGAGAAGTGACCCCATTTTGGAAACTACACAGTCAAGGTATTTATTAAGGGGTGGAGTGAGCATTTTGATGCCACAGGTATTTTGCAGAAATTAATGAAAATTGCAATTTTTCCCACAGGTATAGCATTTTGGTGCCCAATATGCTGTGCCCACCTGGTGCCATCTGGGACTCACACCACACTTTTAGGCGGGATATAGACGACGGTGTGCTGGCCTTGCCCATGCTGCGGACTACAAATTGTGGTGAATGGGTCAGCATCTGTGATACAATGTGCATGCAGACGATGCCCATATATTGTGGATTCGCTGTTTGCGGGCACTATACAGGCACGGCCGGGCAACGGCCTTAGATAAATATTCAGGTTCTACTGTGTGCGGAAAAGCCATAAATGCTGATGTAAACTGCTGTTTGGGTACACTGCAGATTTATGAAGGGAAAGACCACCTTTTGACTTTTGCAGTGCAGATTTTGATGGATTGGTTTACAGGCGCCATGTTGCTTTCACACATGCCTCTGTGGACCAGTATAACTAATTTCTATGTGGGGACTTATTTTTTGTCGGAAGAGTTGCCATCATCATTGGTTCTATTTTGGGGTACATAAGACTTTTGATGGCTTGATATGTTTTTTGGGAAAGAGGTGACCAAAAAATGGCTGTTCTGGCATTTTCTTCCTACGGCGTTCATATGATGGGGGAGTTTATTTAATATTTTTGAAGAGCCAGTTGTTATGGCCAATGGGATACCGAATAGAGTACGTCTTTTTTTTTTTAAAGACACGCAATAAAAGCATTTTTGAAAAAAATCATGTTTTTGTGTTGCTATTTTCTGAAAGATATATTTTTTTTTCTGGCTATAGTCTTGTCTGAGGACTCGTTTTTTTGGGAGGTGAGGTGACCAAAACAAATAGCTGTTTTAGCATTGTTTTTTTGTATTTTTACCACGCTGTTCACCTGTCAGGGTGAATCATGCGATATTTTTATAGATCTATATATATATTTTTATAGATCTAGCTAGAATAGATTTCTCTAATTCAGACCAGTATGCTGGCATAAATGATAGTGAATATTTTGGGGCTGATGCCCCTGCTCCGCCCCAACATTCCCCCTTTTTAGAAAGTGGCAGGAGTAGCGAACAAACTCTACGTGTACCTAAATTTAGGTGCAGTGGTGTTCAAAAATTCCCAAACCCCCAATAACTGCAGCTCTGGAGTATAATATATGATGTGACTTAGGATCAGTACAGGATAAGTAATTGAATCTAATTATAAAGTGACACAACTTTCCATGTAGATTCTATCTAAGTAAGGAACAAGGAAAAGTCTACAGGATGTTTAAGTAAAACATGTATATGGCGCCGTAATTTTTACGTCCCTCTAGTTTAGTTTTTATACTTAAAACAATTTAGAAAAGTAAAACTCAAGTTCTGAATTCAAATAATGTCTGGAATATCCAGCAGCTAATTATTGTCTTTCCTTTATCTAATCTGCCCCGGCCCTGTATAAGACTAAGCTGCTGAGACATCTCTAACATAAATACAGCTTCTAATATTATTACTATATCTGTACCACTTCATTTACGCTTGGAAAGCTACCAAACTGTTTAAAAAGCGGGTTTATATTATCTTCTGAGGAGATGGTGGGCTCAGCCGGTAGTGTAAGGACGGAGGTGTGGATGTTATTTTTAGGATCTGACCTGTGAGATGTTATTTCAGAGCAATGCATCATCATTGGGGGTCTTGAAAAGAGAACACTTTTGTCACCAGCTTATCTTTGTTTATCTAATTTAAAGGGATAGTAACCTATAAGAATGTATTTCAGACATTTCATGCAGCATGGAGGAATCTCCATGTTAGCCACATTGAGAGACACTCCTATTTTTAGGAGATTAGTGAGATATGGAAGAATATATATATATATATAAATTTTTATATATATATCTAAATACAAAGATATAAAGTGGGTCATTGCTACCTTCAGTCACCATCACATATACTGCCAACCTAAAGAGCCACCAAAAACATAGACAGCATGAGGTGCCGACTGTCATCACAGCATGGACTGTTGTCTCTAAACGTCCCCTGCAACTCATCAGATATTTACACGGTAGTGCCAGAAGTGGTTTTATATATGTCCTGTACAGTACTCTTATTTGAGAACTATGGTACCTTTTCACTGTAGGTGCCATGTGGTAATATAACAGTATATCACTGTTAAATGACACTTTATGGAAGTATTATTTAAGGCAGCGTATGGTGCTATTATTTGGGTAGTTAAACCTGCTTTCCTCCTTCATGACATAGAAGAGGGTCCTCGCACATGTTTGCTTAAGGGTTATCTATAGAGCATGGCAATGGAGGTCACGGCAATGAAGATGAGCCAAAAACATCAACAAGTTTTCCACCCATGCAATAAGTTTGTCTATAAACTGTTAATATAATCTGCCTTTCCTGTTGAGGAGGACAACAGTCACTCAATTTGCAAACTGAACATGCAGTCTGCAACCAGCAGTCCACAACAGTCTATGGTCTTTAACACAACTATACACGGTATCATGCACCATTAGAGAGTATCAGACCCTGAATACAAGGGTCCATATTCCATTGAGTTATCTAATGTGGCTGCTATGGGCCCCAAAGAAAGTGGGATTTTAGCACAGATTGACCAAATCTCCTGTTACAAAGTCTCATAAAACTTCATCACTTCATCTCCTGCACTACAATGGATTGGAAGGAAGAAGGCAAGCAAGCACTGGACCCCCCATGCTAAGCTGCCTGTAAACAATATTTCAATCAGCCAACAGCTGGACAACTTACTGGTCTTCTTGGTGTACTTTTGGCTGATACCATCACAAAAATGTGCAACCATGAGCAGTTGTAGACTGAAAATTGGCTGAACAGATCTTTTGGTTTCAAAAGTGTGTGACTGATGCCAATGGGAATAACAACCCAATATGGCTATGTTGGTCAATATTTATTTCTTGTCTATGGTCAACGTTAAGATGGGGGACAAGATCTGGCAACAGAAATAAGGCTCATGTTCTTCTTGGATACATGACACCCAGGGGCGTAGCTAAAGGCTCATGGGCCCTGGTGCAAGAGTTCAGCTTGGGCCCCCCTTCCCTCAGTGCTATGTGTTTTTCTTATGCGGCACAAGGTTCTTTGGGCCTCCTAAGGCTCCTGGGCCCGGTAGTGACTGCTACCTCTCCACCCCCTATAGCTACGCCCCTGATGACACCCATTTTTCTGGGATGCAGGGGCTTAGCTATAGGGTGTGCAGAGGTAGCAATCGCTACCGGCCCAGGAGCCTGAGGGGGCCCAAAGACCCTTGTGCCACATAAGAAGACACTTGTATTATGGAAAGTGCATGCTGGTAAAGTTACACCTCTGGAGGGAAGGCGGATAAGTAAAAAAATTTGGAGGGGGTGGTCTTGGTTGCTGTTTCAATTTTTGCTTCAGGCAGCATGAAAGCTACGTGCTTCCCTGCCCCTGGCCGTAAAGCAATGAGGGAAGGGGGGCCCCAAGCTGAATCCTTACACTAGGGCCCATGAGCCTTTAGCTATGCCCCTGCTGGGATGTATGGTACAAGAACCTGCACCAGGAGAGAATCCCATTTTATGCATACCCCTTCTTGTATCAGATTTATAGTGACTAGAACAAGCACCAGAAGTTAGGCCCAAAACTGGATCCCAGTCAATTAATATTATAATACAATACATTTTCATGACCATACATAAAAAAATAATAGACTCATTTGCCATCTCTTACCTGGTCACCGTCGTCTTCCATGCTGCAGACAGACATTATTCGTGTGAGGTTTTTTCTGTTTTCATTATTTGAAACCAACACAAGGTATGAGCTCTGGCGAGATAACCAGTGCTAAATCCACTAAGCTTTACAATAAGAGTCAAGTGGATTAAGGCAAGCCCTTGTCACTTCTGTTAAATTTAGATGTAATATCCCTGTAATCTAGATGGTCAACCAATTATGAACTGGCATGCCACATGATGAGTGGGTGATAAATTGTCTTAATTTTATCCAATTACAGAAGACCCAATTGTACCATATATGAAACTACTTGACTGGTAACTCCCCAATAATCTGTCATTAAAGGGGTATTCCAGTTACATTAAGTTATCCCCTATCCACGGGATAGGGGATAACTATTAGATCGGTGTGTGTCCTATGGCTGGGACCCCCACTGATCAAAAGAAATGCGGGCCCTGTACCCCCTGCAGCCCCCTGAAATAAATGGAGCAGCTGGTTGGGCATGGGTGTGTCCGGGCGATTCATTTCAATGGGAATTCTGGAGATAGCTGAGTGCTGTACCCGACTATCTCAGGAACTCCCATAGAAATGAAAGGAGCAGCTGCATGCATGCTCGACTGGTCGCTCTGTTCACTTCAGGGAGCTTCAGGGGGTACAGGACCCCTGTTCTTGTGATTAGTTGGGATACCAGTGGTAGGACTCCACAATCTAATAGTTATTCCCTATTCTGTGGATAGGGATAACTTAATGTAACTGGAATACTCCTTTACACAAACACTTCTTTAAAGGGTATGTCGACCATTGAAAACATTTTTATTGCTCCAATGGAGATTTAAAAAAAAAAAAAAGCAGATGTACAAATTGTCATAATTACAAAATATCTCACTGTTTGGTGTATATAGTTCTTAGGGAGATGTATGTGTCTCCATGGTTACAGACTACAGATCCATTCTGTGTGTAGTCTGATCCTGCAGTCATGTGTTACTCCCTCCCATCTGCTCTTTCCTCTACTGTGTGTTAACAAGAAGAGGGGCAGAGGGAAGGGAATAGCTATGCAAGCATATGGGTTTGCATGGGAACTATAGACACAAAATGGTGCAAAGTGGCAACAATTTCGAATTTCTGGTACCTTCAAATTGTAATTTCCCAAAGACTTCAATTATTAGCATTGTATACAGTAATTGCTATTTATTTATTCATTTCATAATATTATATATTATAATAATATTATTTATTAGTTGAGGCATTTTTGGGAAGAAATATCTGGGCAAAACAATACACTGGTATCCCTAGTGCTAAGCCAGAGGGGGCTGAGCATGACAAAGAGATACAAAAAAACAAAGAAGGAATCCCTGTGTCATGCTCTGTCCAGGATTTTCCATTTCCAGTAATTGCTATTCATGTAATCTCTAATATTTAATAGACATGCTGTAAGGTAGAAGTGTTATCTTAAAGGCGTTTTTACTTAAAGGATTCGTCCCATAATTAATGTGAAAATTAAAACATATAGATTCAGAACTCATTGCTCCAATTTCATGCTGGCAACTCAAGGGGCATGTTCTTGCTCAGGGGACGTGACACAGCTTCTAACCGAAGTAATGGCTGGTGGCAGTTGAAGGATGGAACTGAGCATGTGCATCCACCTCAGCGATGTGGACAGAAAGAAGAGGAAAAGAACAAGCAGCAGGTGGCACTATACAGATACATTTTATTGAATAACTCAGTTACTACTCTAAATTTTTATATTTATGTGCAATTACAAAAGTATTCAGATCAAGGTTCTGGTTTGAAAAATGTACAATATTTTTCATGGAACAAACCCTTGAAAGGGCTATTCCATTTAATGTAAAGCTCTATTTCTCTGGTAGGCTTTCTTTACTATCATAAGGCTCCCACTGATTCTCTCATAAAAATGAGGATCTCCAAGGGCACTTGGGTAAGTATTGAGATTTTCCATATTTTAATTTATATCCAGCAAGTAGGAGAGATAAATACTGATTGATTGGAGAAAACCTGGCGCCTATGTGCCTAATTATTTCAAATAATGTGGCTGTGTCTATTATGGCAGAGTATTAATACCATAGGTTGGTGCACAAATTAACTCACTTCAATCCAACGTAAATGAACACAGGTTCTAAGGTGACATAAGTTTGGTTGTGTAGATACAGGCAGTGGACTGTGGCCACAAGTCTGGCCTTCCTGAGTTAAGTAATGATCATTTACACTTATTTTCAAAGGAAAAAAATCGAAATGTGGTGTGAACCTCAGACAGACGCAATGACTGGTCTCACATTTGCATTCTGTTTTCATTTGAAGCATTTTCGAGCAAAACCATCTCGTTAACATACAAATTGAGCTTTGCCTATGTAATTACTTCCTTCCATCTTACACCAATGATAAGCAGGGCTAATACATCCTGGATTTTCAGTTTTACAGGGCTTTTCTCAAGAATAACCACTATATTTCTCTGTTAGAGCCGCCAAAACTTAACATTTTTTTTTATTGGATCCGGTTTGACAAAAGTTCTCTTGATTGTAAATGTTGCTGTTAAATACTTATTATGGTGTCCTCTGCTGTTAGATTTCTTTAGATTTCCTCTGAGAGTGTCCACCTAATGTGTCAAGTGCTGGTGAGAAGAAGCTGGCCTACAGAATAGCAGGAAACACTCCGCCGTCTGTATACAAGAGGGTACAGAGCTACTGAGCATGTGTGATGTAGTTAATGTGCAGCAGCACTTGTATGCAGTCTCCATTACCACAGTCTGTCCTCTCTGTACTTCATTTCTCCTCGTGAACTTCATTCCTACAGAGATTCAGCTAAAGATCAACTGTATTCAGGATCATAATCCCTGACAAGTAGGAGAAAAGGATGAGGCAGCTGTTGAGCTCAGTGTTGTGAAGTAACTTGTCCTGCTGTGTGATTAGGACAAGTTTTGTGTGTACTAATAGGACGGCGGCCATTTTCTTTCCCCTGATGATTGCTCCCCAGACAAAACCAGCCATTATAACTAATGAACGGTATTTGGGAATATATTTATAATAAAGTAATATTTAAGAATTTTCATATTCTTAATTCCCAGAGAACCCCTTTAAGTGTATGTTCTATGAGGGAATCAAAAGAACAGCTCGGGGTGGCATAACAGGTATGTAACAGCAATATCTGGGTACATGAGCAGTCTTTTAAAATGATTCCAAATGAAGAAGTCTTAGGTTTAGCAAATAGAAAAATGTAACATGTAATTGTGGGACAAACACTTTAAATTAAGGTACATGAATGAGGGTATGGTGTAAAGCAGTGGACACCAACCTGAGGCTTGCTGTGAAACCACAACTCTCATGATTGAAATGGACTGGTACTTTAGAGAAATATAAGAACTTTACACAGTATGCACCCACCTTGGCTGCTCGTCGCTTATCTATACAGTCAGAATTGTCACAGATCAGGACTTTGTCTTCAGCTGCCGCACGCTCATCTATAAAACATAAAGGTGACAGTTCTGATTTGGGGAATGAATTTGACAACAGATTCCTCTATTAACTTATCAGGAGACTGATATTACTGCTGTGTGACATCACTAACGTGTAAAAATACTACAGTGTGACATCACTACTGTGTGACACCAGAATTATTTGATATCATTGATGTGTGATATTACTGCAATACTATCATTTCTCTGTGTCATCAACACTACATGACATCACTACTGCGTGAGACAATGGCTGCACAACATCAAAACTTTGTGACTTAAGGACTGTGTGATATCACTATTGTATGAGATTATTGCTGTGACATTGTTACTGAGTGACAACATACACTTGTGACATATCAGCTATGTGACAACACTGTTTGAGACAACTTCTATGTGACATCATCACCATTACATGAGATCATGGCTGGATGACATCACTACTTTGTCACATGTGACATCACTGCTCTCTGACATCATTACTGTGTGACATCACTACTCTGTAAGATGACAAATTTTTTACTGTGACAAACTGTGACAAAATTAGTTTATATTTAGAAGCATTTTCTAATGTCTATGCAACATAGACTCTGTGTGCCCCATTTTTTGTCTACTAGAAGGTTTTCTTAGTGTACTCCAACCTCCAGAAAAGAGAGACCATTAGGTAGATATAGCTAGAGGCAGGGGTAGACTGGGAACAAAGTGACTGTGGAAAAAACCTAAAAATACCCCCATTCTGTAGGAGGGTCCACACTTACAGAAGGCAGGGCAACACAAGTAGGTGGGGCCAGCAATACTGTAGTGCAGAACAAAATACTGCCCCAGCAGAACCAGATACCACAGTGCAGAACAATATACTGTTCCAGCACAACCAGATACCACAGTGCAGCACAATATACTGCTCCAGCAGAGCCAAATACCACAGTGCAGCACAATATACTGTCCCAGCAGAACCAAATAGCACAGTGCACCACAATATACTGTCCCAGCAGTACCAGATACCACAGTGCACCACAATATACTGCCCCAGCAGAACCAGATACCACAGTGCAGAACAATATACTGTTCCAGCAGAACCAGATACCACAGTGCAGCACAATATACTGCACCAGCAGAGCCAAATACTACAGTGCAGCACAATATACTGTCCCAGCAGAACCAAATAGCACAGTGCACCACAATATACTGTCCCAGTAGAACCAAATACCACAGTGCAGCACAAAATACTGTCCCAGCAGAGCCAAATACTATAGTGCAGCACAATATACTTCCCCAGCAGAACCAGATACCACAGTGCAGCACAATATACTGCCCCAGCAGAACCAAACACCACAGTGCAGCACAATATATTGCCCCAGCAGTACCAGATACCACAGTGCAGACAATATACTGTCCCAGCAGAACCAGATACCACAGTGCAGACAATATACTGTCCCAGCAGAACCAGATACCACAGTGCAGACAATACACTGCCCCCTTTAAAGCAGGATCCATATACTTCAAAAGTCTTAAAGAGCATCTGTCTGACTGGCTGACCTGTTACATGTGCGCTTGGCAGCTGAAGGCATCTGTGTTGGTCCCATGTTCATATGTGCCCGCATTGCTGAGAAAAATAATGTTTTAATGTATGCAAATGAGACTCTAGGAGCAATGGGGCTGTTGTCATTACACCTAGAGGCTCTGTTCTCTCTGCAATTGCCACGACTTCTGCACTTTGATTGACAGGGCCAGGCAGTGAAAACATCATCACACCTGGCCCTGTCAAAGTGCAGAAGGTGCGGGCCCCGTTGTCAAACTTAAGAGAACTAAAGAGGAACTTTACCATAGGAGCCCTGAGTAAAAGTTACATTTCAGTATAAGATATATAAAACAACATTGTCACATTTGTGATTTTTTGTAGACTATTCTAGTGATTTTTGTAGACTTGAAGGCACTTTAGGACAAGAACAGTTTACTTGAGAACATCTCACATCATAACATATTTTTAATGATTATTTTGTATAAATTACAATCCTTAAACAGCTTCATGTGCCTTTCCATGTATTTTTTTCCATTACAGGCAATAGGAAAAACATAAAAAAGACAACACATCTGGAGGCAAAAAAAACACAGCAAGTCACAGCATTTAAAATAAATCCTATGTCTAAATATAAGAGATAGTAACAGCAAAAGTGCAAATGACCTGTGTGTACCCGGCTTAATGCAGATTTTTTTTTTTAAATTATTTTTCCCTGTGTGTGTTCCCCCAGTGATGTTGTGTTGGCACGGGCGTGTGTCGTTAATCCACTCACCCATTTATTGAGAGGCTTTTAATTTCCTCGTTTTACATCTCTGGTTGTCACAGCAGCTGTAAAGATTTGCGCCCGGTAGAGCTGGAATCCTCTGTCTGGAAAGAGATCTCGGCTCGGAGATGCAGACTGACTGAAGAAATGTGTTTATCTCTCTCCGAGCCTGAGAAAAATGGAGCTGGGGAGCTGCCTGGCCTCACTGTTCATTGTGATCAACTTTGAAAGACTTTGCATACAAAATAAAAAAAATAAAAAAACTCAATAAAATGAAAAAATAATAGAAAAAAAGTGACTGCATAGGCCTTCAATTTCCTCAAATGCAGCAAACAAGCTGATTTAAATTAAAGGTGGAAAACACCAAAAAATTGATTTCCCTCTGTACATAAAAGAGTCCACCATGCTCGGGAGCTGAGATATAAATGAGTCCCTGCGCCCGATTACAGCCTGTTTGATATTATTAATGTATGCTGCTCAGTCTACATAAACATTAGAAACTCGGCATAACTCACAGGGCTGAGTAAAATATCCTTAAAAGATCAGACCTAATAGTTACGGAAACAAAACTCACGCCATAGCCTTCAGGAAACTAAAAAAATCTATAATAAAACTACATTTCATTTGGATTAAAATATGTTTGCTAATAATCTCTCACGATGTCTTCCAGCTAAACTTGTAGTGAACTCCATCTGAACAGGCGGAGCTGCGGGGTAAAGTATAGGAGGCAGAGAAAAGAGATAAGTAGTCTGAGCCCCTGATGGACAGAAAGTAGATTTCAGACTACCACAGACCCCCATTAGGCAATGCAGCTACACTGGAGCCAATGGTCAATGGTGTGCCCAGACAAGCATTCTCCAAGGCCACATTACACATTTACTTCACGTAAGATCTTCAGCATTCTTCACATTTTGGCATATTTATTTTACTCTATATAACATTGAAAGATTTTATTGCTGCATGGAACCCATCAGTAAGCAGATTAACTCCTTGTCAGGGCTGGCCTCATCACCAGGCGAAACCTAGGCAGATGCCACAGCCCACTAGGCTTGAGGAACCTAGGCAATATGAAGCTGAGGGTGACATAGACAGGGAGCACCTATTTCTGTTACCTAAGGTCCCCCAAGAGCCCACATACGCCTTGTAACATGATGGATTGTAAAGTACTGGAAGGGGTGTATATCTCGACCAGAATGCTCAGATGGATGAGGTAAAAGAATCTAGGAAAGCTGGGTGGTTTCCTAGATTCTTTAAGTTTTCTTTAAAGCGTTTTATGAATCAAGATTTTTATAGAATGGTGGGTAGGCTAGTAGAGGGACCTGCCATTCCCTTCCCCACTGCAGTATAACATTTTCCTCTAGCCTGAAGTAAACCATGAAGTAGATGCTGGCCTTATTACTGTGGGGATAAATACAGAGCTGAAATGTTAACTTAGGGTCAGGGCATGGAAGCTGCATGATCTGCTGACTGAGGAGAGCCTGATCGAGTATTTACCAAGTATCTAGATGAGGTATCAATTCTGTTTAGTTAGCGCCCAGACAGGGAAGAACTTTTCATAGTATATTTTACCGCTGAGTCATACAAGTGATTTTACAAATTGAATGCCACTATCACTGTGCTACTGTGTTGAATGGAAAATAAAGTGGGTCATTGCCAACCCCTGCCACAAGTAAGGACCCATGATTGCCTGAAGCCCGTCCTCTTGATGGGGTGGATTTTTATCATTGATCTATGTGTCTTTTACCACTTTGTGTACATAATGTTGCCCTCAAGGGTATGGGTCCAGTTTGGTTCATTTAACATATTAGTAATCCCCCTTGCATCCCAATGTATTGACACCTGAATACTCCATAAGGATGCCTTCACACATTACAGAATTTGTTGCACAGATTTCTGTGATGGAAAATCAATTGTATTTATCTGAATGGAACTTACAGGAATCTATGTGATTCCCGCCAAAACAACTTCATTCTAATGAATGGAACTGATTTTCATTTGGTAAAAGTTTATTTCATAAATTCTGCCATGTGAGAAGGCTAGGTCATCCATATTAAATCGTTGGATATCCGACACCCAGGGGAGGATTGGCCATAGACCTTACAGGGAAATTCTCGGTGGGCTGATGCCCAGGGGGCCACCTGGGCCCTCCTCACGGCCGGCCACTGGAAGTTTTCTGGGATGTATTTTGTGCTGCTGGCAGTATTTTGTGTTGGACTGTGGTATTAGGCTCTGTTGGGGCGGTATAATGTGGCCTAATATGGTATTGCTGGCCCCGCCTAAATGTGTTGGCCCTGCCCATTTTGGATCCCATTACAAAATGGGTCACTTTTAGTATTTTTCCAAGGCCACTTTAAGTTCCCAATCTGCCCCTGCTGACACCCAACTAATCAGCTGTTCTCAGCAGCCGCCAGCCCTAGAATAACAAGGTGGACAGAGCCAGAAGCAGCGTTGTGGTCATGCCAGATTACTACAGCTCAGCACCCATTCACTGACGAGAGCAGCCAATCGGTGGGGTTCTGGGTGTAGGACGCACACACATGGGATATTGATGACCTTAGGAGAGGTCATCAGTATGTAGAACAACCACCCTGGATGATCTAATAAGCCATAAAAAGCTCCAGGTAACTTTTTCCAAGCAAAACTGGGCATTTGCCAGGGCCTATAGAGTTTGAAGACCCATGGTATCTGCAATCTGCTGCCAACATGCTCACTGCATATCAAGTCAGTGACTCTGTTGCAAGGACTAACTTATACCCGGTCCTGGTCACTGTATATGACATACACATCTACTGGCTTATAAAGAATAATACAATAGGATTGTGAACGTTTTCGAGCTTTGACTGCTTTTTTCACTTAAACTAGGAAAACGCCATAAATTATTACTCGATTGCAGAAACAGGTCCATTCTTTCCACTGCTCGTCATTTTTGACAAACTATGTAAAAACATATTTTTGAAATCCTTTGGGTGGAAAATTGTTTGGCCTTGGCTATCATATTTCCCTGAAGCAGATCTGAAAAGTATAAATCTGCTCCTAAAGGTGATAACATTGTTTTCATGCCTTCTCTGAAAAGACTAAATATAGAAATGCACCGAATTATAATCATACACATCATTCCTGAAACTGCACGGGAGGCTTGACAGGATTTTGGATTATCCCTGAAGAGACGGAGAAAGCTGGAATTAACCCACACCTTAGATGTTTAAAGGGGTTGTTTAATAATAAAAAAAAACAAATTAAGGAGTTCTGTTCAAAAACGGGTTCCGTCATTCAAGATACCCTTCTATCAGAAAGAGGAAAAAGAATCTACAAAGAGCTGGAGGGGTCAGCAGCCCATGGATATTTAATGAGCATCATGTAATGCTTCAGTTTGCCTGCGGAGGCGCCAGAGGAACACTGAATGCTTGCTGCCAGGTTCCCTCTTAGATTATAGTTTATCACTGTATTCAGTGATGTGCAAGCTGGTAATGGATGACTGCATTATAGGGCCTGAGTATGAATAGTCTGGGTGAGTACCTTTGGACATTAAAGGGAATGTGTCACTATAGATTTTTCCTGCAAGTTAAAGATTGTGACACAGATAATTTTTTCTTTATATTTTCTAATTGTCAGATGTTTTATTATATTTCCTAAACATGATTATGGGGGCTGTCATCTTGCCCGAGCTGTTGTTAACAGCATTTAGAGATATGCTCTAGACACATTGGACAGGACAGGAATCATTGACGTCTATGGGAGAGTTTTCTATTCATGCTCTGTGACAGAGGTCAGGAGGTAGCAGAAAAGCTATGATATCACCTACTGTAAATAGTGGATCCAATGTTATCTATACAGAGGTGCTATCTGCCACTGTAATCCTGCCTGTGGTGATTATGAGATGACTGCTGAAAAGTGATCTGTACAGGACAAGAAGTGGTGCCTATTATTAGGTTAATGTCCAATGTGAGAACTGCAGGATTTTAGGATTTTTTTTAACCCCTTCACGACCGCCATACGGCTATATACGTCCTATCTGCACATGCCTCGTGCAGATAGCACCTATATAGACGTGCAGGCGGCCCTTTAATCCCAGCGCTGATAAGCGCTGGGATTAAAGCTCCTGCTCCTGCAATCTAGCAGGAGCAGGTCGGGTCCCGGCTCACAGACAGAGCGGGACCCTGAGGAGAAGACAGGAGCGGTTTATTACCGCTTCTGTCTTATCCTAAGCCGGAGAACAGCCTTACCTCTTCAGCGGCGCAGGCAGGAAAGAAGCAGCAGCGCCGCTTCCTGTGTTAGACCCGGCGGTCACGTGACCGCCGGGTGTCTCGGGGCCAGAGCAGTGCTGCAGGGTCTAAGGAGACCCTGATCAGCTCTGCCTCTATGTAATAAGCCCCCAGGGGGCTGTTTTCCCCTGTAACTGGGGCTCCTGTGGATGCCCCAGTTACAGTGGAAACAGTGGGAAAAAAAGTGTAAAAAAAAAGAAAAAAAAAAAAAGTCAGTCCTCCAGAGGTCTTTTAATGACCTCCTGGGGGACATATTAGTTGTCAAAAATAAATTAATATATAAGTAAAAAAATAAATAAAAAACAAACAAAAAAAAGTGTAAAAAAAAAAAATTAAACACGCAGTCGCCAATAGAAACAGTCACCATAGTCGCCCCTGTCAAATAAAATCTATACATGCTATATATAAAAATGATCGTCATCAAATAGGGAACCCATTGCAATAATTAATTTGTGCGTCAGTTTTAATATTTAAAAAAAAATCTATAATTAAAAAAAATCCTTTTTTTTTTATAAGAATTAGCGTTTTTTGTCTAAATTAAACCTAAAAAAATATAAAATATCTTTAAAAAAAAACATTCTAATAATAAGTCCTAAGTGTCAAGTAAAAAAAATAGCAAAAATTATTTTCGTATTCAAATGAAAAAAAAAAATTAGGGTCACTAAGCCACCATGTGCCCAAATCACAAAAAGTTGCCTGGACATTCAGGCCTTTTATAGGTCCGGTCATGAAAGGGTTAAATATAGATAGTGACATGGAAATTTAAATATGTCATCACAAAAAATTCTATAGAAATATGTTTAAAATAAAAATTTGATTTAATCAATATGTTATTGTGACAACTCAGGGTAACTTAGCTCTCCAGGATCACCGTCTTCTCATCTTAGATGGTTGGCACAACTCAAGAGGCCACTCCAACACTGCAGATTCCGGTGCAAACTGGTCACAACCAGCTTTATTGTCACTTTTACAGCAATCCAAACAAATCCTAAACATAAATCCTAGGCCGTCTGGCCACTGACTTCACAATATTTCTCCCTCTCTATCAGGATCTGGGACTATCACCCAGCTCCCCAAAACACAACACAGTGCTTACCCCACACAGGGTTAGAGGGTCCTGGCTCCCACAGGCCTTGACGCGGACCTGATTCCTCCCCAGACTGGGAGCCCTGATTGAGGAGCTCAGTCCACATTTACCTGAGCTCCTCAGCTAGCTGCTAATTACATTCATTACCAGCCTAGCTGCCGCAGACTGTGGGAAGAACCTACTTTCCCAGCCTTTCTTGTTCTCACCCAGTTTCCTCTGGGTGAGATACACCATTTTAATGGCCCTCATATGGCCCTCTGGCAGCTCCACTGCCACAGTTATTATCTGATGACGTATTTCTTTAATGCGGGCCATCTACAGTGATTTTTTTTTAACAGGATGATGCAAGAACTATTTTTAAAATTTAAAGGCTATGTATACCAGGCTATGCATTTTACTCATTTTTAGCTAAAATCATTTTTTATATTAGTCTTTATTTATTAAAATATTGAGCTATTCTGTCACAAAGGATTAACTGTTTTTCTAACTGTGTGACTGGTACTTTCACTTTGTGCCAATCATCTAATATCCCTTATCTCTAAACTACTGAGAGGTCATAAACACTTATTTAAGCCACATTCTTAACAGTAAGATAAGAACTGATCTATAATGAGCATTTATAAGGTCAGAGAGCATAAATAAGGAATCCATCAGCTCCTGGTCTGATAGAAAAGACAGAAAATCCAAAGGGTACTACTACAGCATCTCAGCTATGTAGAGAAGGACATCATATTTTTTATAAAGATGATTTTTAAAAAATAGCTCAAAATGAGTACAATGCAATTAAAAAAAATCATCCAAAGGTGTACATAGCTTTTAAAGTGTACATGTAAGTTAAAAAAACTCAATGTGTCATAGGGACATATCACAGGTTTTGGTCATGTCTGAGTGCAGACACCCTCGCTGATTCCTGAACAAGGAGAGAGAATGGCTCACAGAGAGCGCAGTCTCTCCTCACTGCTAAAGATGGAATCAGTAGAAAGTCTATGAGCCTGTCTCCAGTCTATCTTCAGAGACAGCACTCAGCACTTCTCTCTCCTCATTCTAGCGAACAATGAGTGTCTCAGCACTCGGATCCCCATCGATCAAAACTTTTGATGTGTCAAGTTTTACAAGTACACTTTATTCATTCATTCATTCACTTGTCTCACTTGATTCATTTTTCCATCACATTATACACTGCTTATATCCAGGGTTACAACCACCCTGCAATACCGGCTATAGTGTACAAGCACGGTCACTGCTGATGGACTACATGGTACTTGTAACCATGAAAACAAGCAGTTTATAATGTGATGGAAAAATGAATCCAGCCAGCAAAGGAAGCAATATGGACAATCACAATACATTAGTAAGTGCCTTGTATTAACTTTCTCTTCATTATAAATGCCATTTGCTGAAGTGAGACAACCCCTGTAATGGAAACATTCTATAAATTTATATGTATCCCACAGTTTCGGATTCAAATATTTTTTACCTATGGATTTCTGCTAGTTATGGCTTTTCTATATATACAGCATACGTCCTAACAGCAAATGTTTTTTTATCATGCAGAATAGGGTGGAGCATAAAATGTCCTACTTTTTTGGGTGCAAATGGTGGGAGGTGTGATACAGTGTGGGGTCTGCTCACACAAGGAAGTCTACATTATTTCCACATAATGCCCAGCTAAGCCATATTAATGAGAATACAGCACCTTAACAAGATGGCAAAGCGGTAAAGACGTTAGTTGTCTTTTCTATTCAGTCCGTATTGCAAGGCCGAAAAATAACAGACGTTTAATTACTTAGAATTTCATTTACTCGTTCACTTTCATGTCTGAATTATTCTATGAAGGAATGTGCTCAGGGAATTTAGGACTAAAATAAGAAAAAAAAATCCTCCCAATTCTTTTGATGTTTTAGCAATACTGTGTCATGCAGATAAAAAGAAAATCTTTCAGAGATCCAGCAGGGAATTGCTACAAGGAGAGATTTACAAGCTGTAAAATTGTATAAAATGATAGAGTTGGAGGACGTTGCAAGAGACTTGGCATCTCAAGACCTCAGATTTGACATAGACGCTCTGCTGAAACCCTGGATTTCAGAACTTCAGCACAGGTTATCAACAGTGTATTTAGAAGGGAATCCCTAAAGATAGGGGGATAGGACAGAGTTTGGAACATTATTAGACTGAGAGCTAATATTGAAAGAGAGAGAGCTGATATTGAAATCTAGATGAAGAAAATAGCAGAGGTTCCCCTATTATCATGGGATAAGAAGTAGAGGATCCAGAGGAGAATTCAAGCTATGAGGCCAAGAGTCCACCACACAAAAGATCTTAAAGAATATCTGTCAGCAGATTTGTACCTATGAAACTGGCTGACCTGTTACACATGCACTTGGCAGCTAAAGTCATCTGTATTGGTCCCATGTTCATATGTGCCCGCATTGCTGAGAAAAAAGCAGTGTAAACATCATCATGCCTGGGCCTGTCAAAGTGGTGAGGGTGCGGCAGCTGCAGAGAGACCTGAGCCTCTAGGTATAACAGCAACGTCCCCATTGCTCATAGAGGCTCATTTGCATATACAAAAACATCATTTTTCTCAGCAATGCGGACACATATGAACATGGGACCAACTCAGATGTCTTCAGCTGAGAAGCGCACATGCAAACAGTCAACCAGTTTCGTAGGTACAAGTCTGCTGACAGATGTCCTTTAATCCAATCATGGTCCAATCTGATTTTAAACAATTTATGATGTACATATACTCAAAATGTGCATGGGTTAAGCTCTGTGAACTGGCATCCCAAATTATTTTTTTACTGGAAGAGTCCCAACACACATCTGAGCCACGTAAACCACTGACTTAAGATGGTAGACTTTCACATAGGATTGACACTAAACAGGGTAGAGTCTAATGGGTCTTTTGGTTTCACCTCAGAATGGCTTGCAAGACCAGATATGAGGAAAAAAAGACAACATGGTCAGAATTTGGTCCTGGTCAAGATTGCCACAAGAGTGTCTGTGGAAACTTCTTCTGGATGAAAGCAATTTCCTGCAAAGACTGAGGGGTCATTGAACTAGAAACTCAAGTGATGGAGGTGGTTTTTTACATTCCTTCAGGATTCACACAAGGAAGAGTAGAGTCCAATGCATGTATTGCGTTAACAAGCATTCGTAGTAACGCTTGTTAGCGATCATCTTGTAGTGTAATACTGCTACCGACTGCAAACGCTCGCTCGATCAGGCAATCCAAATCAGGTTAAAAAATCATTGTATGCAGGCGGCAGATAGTGCTGCCTAATCACAATCTGCTGCCGGCAAAAAATGATTAAGTATAGGGAAGAGCAACGGCATAATGATCGCTCCTCCCTATACTGAGGAGGAAATCGCTGCATGTAGTAGCAGCAGTATCCTCCACTAGTGAGCGAACGATTGCCAGGAAGGAAGCTTCCTTCCCGACAATCGCCTGTTAAATAAAGGGGTTGTCCCATGAAAAATATTCTACAGTTTTCAAACCAGCACCTGGATCTGAATACTTTTGTAATTGCATGTAATAAAAAATTTTGCATAGCCACTAAGTTATTCAATAAAATGTGTCTGTATAGCACCACCTTCTGTTTGTTTTTTTTCTTATTTCTTTATCCTGCTCACTCAGAAGGCCGCACGTGCTCAGTTTCCTCCTTCAACTGCCTCCTGAGCTGTGATAGAGAGAGCATGGACACGCCCCCAGAGCTGTACTAGGGAGAGCTGGGACACGCCTCCTGAGAGGCAGCAGAAAAGACACTCTGTCAGCTTGATATAAATCTAGCAGAGCAATGAATGAGGAGACCTCTGGATCCATGTGAGGTACAGGGCTGGTTCTAACTTTGTTAGAAAGAGCTTGTCATGTATTATATGATGTATGATTTTCATTTTTTATATTAGTCATGGGATAACCCCTTTAACTGTTCTTCTGGATTTCATCAACGACCATAGAACAGCTTCCAATTCCAAATAAAAAAGTCATATTGCTTGGTCTTGGGCGGAGAGGACAGTCACTGACCCAATAGTTTCTCAACCACAGGCATAAAGTTTTATTAACCACAGCTCTATCTGCATATGTCATTTTATAATTAGTTATCATTTCTTATCTTGTACTAATTTTGAGTTACAATCTTTTTGTTCCCCACAGCTGCATACATTATATTGTACATTGATTATCCAGAGCTGCATTTACAATTCTGCTGCATTAAGGCTACTTTCACACTAGTGTTTTATAATTCCGGTATAGAGTTCCGTCATTGGGGCTCAATACCGGAATAAAACGCTTCAGTTTTGTCCCAATTCATTGTCAATGGGGACAAAACTGAACTGAAGACAACGGAATGCTCCTAAAATCATTCCATTCCGTCTTCAGACCGGACAACAAACCGGATGCGTCATGACCCCCAATGAAAGTCAATGGGACGGATCCATTTGGTGTGCTACAATGGTGAACGGATCCATCCTCCATTGACTTGTAATGGAGTTCATGACAGATCCGTCACCTGCACGCATACATACATACATACAGACATACACATACACAGACATATACACATACAGACTTACATGCTCCCGGCAGGTCTCCACAGGGCAGGAGGAGCAGGACGGCGCACACATAGGACGATTCCACCCAGCGCCCAGCAGAGGGCGCTGTGGGGAATCGTCTTATTTGCGTGCCGTCCTGCTCTTCCTGCGCTGTGGAGACCTGCCGGGAGCATGTAAGTATGTATGTGTATTTGTATGTGTATGTCTGTATGTATGTATTATGCATGCAGGTGACGGATCCGTCACCTGCACGCATACATACATACAGACATACACATACACAGACATATACACATACAAATACACAAACATACTTACATGCTCCCAGCAGGTCTCCACAGTGCAGGAGGAGCAGGACGGCGCACACATAGGACGATTCCACCCGGCGCCCAGCATACATACATGTAAGTATGTATATGTCTGTGTGTGTGTGTCTGTGTGTATGTACTGTGTGACATGTGTGGGGCCGGAGCGCGGTTCCGGCCCCACACATGTCCTTGCGGCAGCACGGATCCGGTGGCACCCTTCACCTGCCGGGTCCGGGCTGCCGCTAGTGTGACAGAGGCCTAACAAGTAAAGTTGTTACTGAATACTACATTCGTTTGTTGACAGACTTCTAAAAGTTAAGTTGAGCACCAGATAAGTTCGCAGTACCTGATAGAGAGGTTACACTTCCCTGAAAGCAAATACAAGGTCTGTGCAGACACTGAACAAGCAGGGAATCCTAGGAGATTTCAGCTAGGTATCTGGTTGCTATGGAAAATGCCTCTGTTTTTCTTCGGGTTTACATAAATGAACCAGTCAGGGAAACATTTTCACAGCTGTGTATCTCTGCTCTGCTCCAGTAATGGAATTCACCATGGACAAACCTCAGCAGAAACTTGCATGATTCCTCGGAGTTATGTGCATATTGAGAAGCTTTACTACCCACAGTTTAAAGCCATTTGCAAATGAGACAATATAGGACTGTGCACGGCCGTCTTACAAAGAGAACTCACATGCTTGCGGCCAGCTTCCATTGGGCGCAGACATGATACATTTTCATTTTGTTGCCCTGTTATGAATAATATTTCAAGAAAACAAGACATTCTTTCATGAGGGCAAAATAAAACAATAAGGGATAAGGAGGAGGG
This sequence comes from Rhinella marina, assembly GCA_900303285.1. Classification (NCBI taxonomy): domain Eukaryota; kingdom Metazoa; phylum Chordata; class Amphibia; order Anura; family Bufonidae; genus Rhinella; species Rhinella marina. The sequence continues at coordinate 198,677 of ONZH01002178.1, read as the reverse complement.
GGAAGGGAGCACAAACACGCTCATTGATGCTCCAATTACTTGGGCATTTAAAGAGGCAAGAATGACCTTATTCTTCTGGAAAATAAAGAAAACCTAACTTTTCTGTTTCTACAGGTTGAAAGAAAATGTGGCTAAGGATATTTTTGTAAACCTAAGAAATGTGGCTGTAGATGACAAAAAGTATGTGAACCCCTGAACGTAAGAGCTTCCTTTTGATATCTGTCCTAAAGCAGCAGCATTAGGCCTTGTTCACACATTTAGTTATTTGATTAGTTATTTTCATCAGTTATTGTGAGCCAAAACCAGGTGCGAGTCAAAAACACTGAACAGGTACAAATCTTTCCCTTATACCTTATGTCTGTGTAGCCTCCACTCCTGGTTTTAGCTCACAATAACTGATGGAAATAACTGATCAAATAACTGATGTGTGAACAAACCCTTAAAGGGGTTATCAGAGTTATATTTATTGATGACCTATTCGTGCCAGCGCTGCCTCCTCTTCATTGTTTACCTGCTCGCCATAACATCAGTAGCGGTGAGCAGGTGTAATTACACCCAAGCCGCCCCATTCATTTAAATGGGACAGCTCGTTCCTATATAAGTGTATAGGTCCTATACAAGTGTATGGGAAGGAGCCCTCCCACTGAAATGAATGGGGAGGTTAGGTGTAATTACACCTGCTCACCGCTACTGATGTCATGGCGAGCAGGTAAACAATGAAGTGGAGGCAGCACTGGCGCAGCGTGCGCCTCCACTTCAAGCAGCTGATCGGCGGGGGTGCCAGGTTTCGGACCCCCGCCAATCTGATATTGATGACCTATTCTGAGGATATGTCATCAATAAATGTAACTCGGCAAAACCCATTTAAAGGGGTTATCCCATGATTAGTGTAAAAATTGAAGATCAGATATCATATAGGACATGACAATCTACTTGTAACAAGGCTAAAACCAGCCCTGTACCTCACATGGATCCAGAGATGTCCCCATTCATTGGTCCAATTGTTTTGCTAGATTTACTTCAAGCTGCCAGCTAAGGGGGAGTGCCCTTATTCAGGGGGATGTCTTTTCTGCTGCAGCTGGTGGCATTTGAAGTATGGAACCGAACATATGCGTTCTCCTTAGAGGGGTGGACACAGAAATTAGAAAAAGATCAAACAGCAAGTGGCGCTATACAGTTAGATTTCAATGAATAACTAAGTAGCTATACTAAATTTTTCATCACATGCAATTACAAAAGTTATCCAATGATTAATGTAACAAATGAAAATCTGACATCATGCACTACATGACAACCTATTTCTAACACAGCTAGAACCAGTCCTGTACCTCACATAGATCCAGAGATCTCCACATTCATTTACCCAATTGCTCTGCTAGATTTACTTCAAGCTGCCGCTGCTCAGGGGGAAGCTGGTAGCAGTTAAAGGATGGAACTGAGCATGTGCGTCCACCTCAGTGAGGTGGACACAGAAATTAGAAACAGCAGTTGGTGCTATACAGATAGATTTTTTATTAAATAACTAAGTGGCTATACTATATTTTTAATGACATGAAATTACAAAAATATTCAGATCCTGGTGCTGGTTTGAAAACTGTAGAATATTTTTGTAGACACAACCACTTTAACAGTGACATACATGGAAGAGATGGGGCTTTATAACAAAGATTGTGCTGAATCCCCATTATGGTGCCAGGTCCCCAGGGCAGAAGGGCCTCATGTTTATTTCTGTCTTCATGCCCTTTTTACACGCTTTAGGCCAATTCCTCGTGCCCTTGCCACAGGATAGGAGATAACTATCTGTGGTAGGACCCCCACCGATCACGAGAACGAGAGCCCTGAACCCCCTGAAATGAATGGAGCGGCCGGTCGCACATAGAAATTAATGAAGAGGCCATAAGCATGCGCGTCAGGCCACTCCGTTCATTTCAGGGGGGCTGCAGGGGGTACAGGGTCCCCATTCTCGTGATTGGTGGGGGTCCCAGCGGTAGGTCCCCCACCAATCTAATAGATATCCCCTATCCACAATGTAACCGGAATACCCCTTTAAAGTCGACTGCCTATGTATTTTTCCACCACATCAGCTACAGCACTACTGTTAAGTGTGACGGAGGCCTCAAATTCTGAGTGACGCTATGGAATAATCAAGGGGGTAAAATGAATATTGTTTTGTCTGAATATTTATACTTATTGTACAAACTGACAGAAGGAGTTATACAGAAAGTTCCAGCGATGGTTTATGAACGCCCCGATTCTAGCGGATAATTTATCACCCTGATACATCTCTTTATACAATTTAAAGTTTGTGATTCTCTCACTCCAAGTGCTATGACTAAATCACTGCTCCATAAACACTGGGACTGGCTTTGATCTCTCAGGCCCGGTCCACAGTAGTCTATGATGGTTACTTTGAATCTAGCTTCAATGGCTTTTGCTTTGTAAGATGTTACTTTGTTGCACCCACATACAAAGTACAGCATATAGAGAACAGTATTGGCACACCTACACATTCCACCTACAGGAGCTTTTATGACTTGCTGTTCTAAATCCAAAGCCATTAATATGGAGTTGGTCCCTGCTTTGCAGCCAAAACAGCTTGCGCTCTTCTAGGAAGGCTTTCTACAAGATTTTGGAGGGTGTCTGTGGGAATTTATGCCCCTTCATCCAGGAAAGCATGTGTGAGGTCAGACACTGATGTTGGGGGAAAGGGCCTGGTTCACAACCTCCATCCCAAAGGTGTTTGATGCAGTTGAGGTCAGGGCTCCGTGCGGGCCAGTCAAGATCTTCCACACGAAGCTCACCCAACAATGTCCTTATGGACCTTGCTTTGGGGCGCAGTCATGCTGGGAAAGATATGGTCCTTCCCTAAATAGTTCCCACAAAGTTTTAGGCATTAAACAAGCACTCTGTTTTTTTAATTTCACATATATTACTAACTCAACTAAATTTCCCTAACTCAGTGGCACTCATACATTTTGAACCTTTTCATTACGGGAACCTGTTCATGTGACCTCAAGTCTGACAACTTGTTCTAATGTGTAAACAGGAACTCAGTCTCTCCCCTGTGACTGACTTCCTGTGAACTACAGGATGACATCATTACCAATCAAAACACTCTGCACAGCATTCAGGCCCAGTGAGGGGTGGACTGGGAACTTAAAGTGGGCCCATGTTGTAGGTGGCTCCAAATTGACAGAAGGTGGGACAACACAATATCATTGCCCTGAGGATGGCAACACAGTTGAAGTGAGGAGGGCACCTGTGGCCACTAGCCAGGTGCATAAGTGCCTGACGCTCCTATATTAATTAATGCTGAAAAAAATCTGATCTCTGTGTACCTGGCTAGTAGCCATGAGGATGGCTTGAGTGGCCTCTGGGCCTCAGCCTACCGGGAAATTTCCCTGTAGGGTCTATGGCCAGTCCTTCCCGCCCCTCTGTTATCTAAAGGACCAGGACTGCAGGTGCAATAGGTTTACAGTTTGTACTGCCGTGTTATCCACCCACAGAATCCACCCGTATATAGGGCTAACCCGTGTTTTGATACCCACCTCAGTTTCTGTGCAACAACTACTTCAAGAATTGACGTGTCAATTTTTTTTTTCTGCTACCAAAATTCAATTCTGCGTGGGTAAAAAGCGCCGTATGCACTAACGGCATTTTATTCCTTTGAAATCAGTAGGAAGTAAGTTGTAAGCATTTTGTGTGAACATGCCCAGGTGGCTACCACTTCCCTTCAATCAAAGGTTTCTACACATCCTGCCACTATCCATTTAGAGCTGATGCACCAAACTGTTGTCACGTTATTAATACATTTCCAGGAGGAATAACAGAGGGGCAACACAATGCAGGCCCCAGCATTGGCTTATTTCATGGGAATTACATGTACAGTATTTAGAGCAGAAGACATTTCAGGATTCAGCACTGGCCTAACTTAAGACATCTTCCAGTCTAGGCAAGTTTTAAAGAACCCTATCCCATTTCTGGCCACGTTTTCAAGGTACTGCATTTTCAATAGGGGGGAGTGCCTGCCACAGTTTCAGGAGCTGGACCCATGGTGATCAGCTGATGGCTAGGGCGGCTTTGTTTTAAAACCATGGGGGTAGATTCAGGGGCGGACATATCGCCTGTGCAGCCGGTTCAGCTGCACAGGGGCCTAGCGTGTGAGGGGGGCCCATTCATATGTACGCAAGAGAGAGAATACTTACCCCGGCCTCCACTTCCTCCCTGGCCTCCTCCAGCCTGACAGCGTACAGCGCGCACTATGACCTGACGCTGTACGCAGTCAGATCACGTGACAGCGCTGGCTTTTGGAGACGAGCAGGGCAGGGACTCGCTTCAAGACACCCCGGCGGACATGGAGAGCAGTGGAGCAGGAGAGGTAAGTTTTATTTATTTATTTTTAGTCTGATCTGAGCTCTGATGGGAGTCTGTCGGTCACACAACATGGATATGAGGGGCCTGAATGAGCAAATTGGGGGGGCGCAACTGACATATGGGGGGCCTGAATAAATAAAATAAATGAATAATTAACATCTGATATTAGGGAGGGGGGAGTCCTGAGCAAGTTACATATGGGGGCGGGGGGTCCTGAGCAAGTGACTTATGGGGGGCCCTGAATAAATAGATTTACTGATATTAGGGGGGTCCCCATGAGCAACTGGTGGGGGTACTGAGCAAGTGACATATGGGGGGGTCCTGAGCAACTAATATATGCGGGGGCCTGAAGGAGCATATATTAGGGGGGTCTTGAGCAACTGACATATGGTGGGGCCTTGAATAAATAAATAATTACCAAATGATATTGGGGGGGGTCCTTCTGAGCAACTAGTGGGGATCCTGAGCAAGTGACATATGGGGGGCCTGAATGAGCATATAGGAGGGGGGTCTTGAGCAACTGACATATGGGGGGGGGGGGCGGAATAAATAAAGAACTGATATTAGGGGGGGGGGGTACTCCTGAGCAACTGATCTGGGTGGGGGCCCTGAGCAAGTGACACATTTTTTGGGGAAGTAATCCTGAGCAAGTGACATATGGGGGGGGGGTCCTGAGCAACTGACATATGGGGGGGGGGAATCCTGAGCAACTGACATATGAGGGAGGGGGGGCCCAGGCACATTCTTTGCACAGGGACCCACTGCTGTCTGTGTCCGCCCCTGGGTAGATTGATCAAAAATGGTTTAAAAGAAAACTGGCTTAGTTGCCCACAGCAACCAATCAGATTCCACCTTTCATTTTTCAGAGTTCCTTTGGAAAATGAAAGGAGGAATCTGATTGGTTGCTATGGACAACTAAGCCAGTTCTCCTTTACAGCAATTTGATAAATCTCTCTCCCATGGTCTTCTGAAGATGGAGAACGGGTCATAGGAAGACTTTCTAGTGCTCTGTACTTTATCTGACCTTATCAGAGAATTACAAAACTATCCATATCTAACCATATCCTCACGTGAAATAGAAAAACCCACATTCAAGTGCCAACTGAACACCGGCTTTAGAGGTTCTTACCCATAAATCTCCATCCAGCTTTGAAGCCTTCATATTCATTCGCCAGTGATAAAATAAACATTAAAAATATCAGTTCTCACAAAAAGCAACAAATTGTATCCTCAAAACCATACCATGCATCGCCACATGTAGCTAATAAACATGGAGATTTATCAGTTTTGATTTCTAACATTTTCCAGCATAACCATTTTGTGGAAGAAGAGCAGGAAGGACTGAATATGACCTGATCTGCAGGAACCTGCAACTTTCTAACAAAAAAAATCACAATTTTGCTTACAGCGTGCGACTTTTCATGATTTTACACTTGCCAGGGTTATGCTTACAACATCGCCTATATTTGTGCCTTTTCTCTAATAACACATTTATAAGTGTGACAGTCCTAATGTCACTTTATTAACCATGGCCACTTTTCTCAGCAGAATCTTTCTTTTTGAAGTAAATACTAACATAGGCATGTGATCATTTTGGCGCAATTTAGTTTTCATGTAATTTTATGTTACCTTTTTGGCACAGACTGATTGATAAATCTCCCCCACTGAGTGTCCTCAAGACAATATGGCCAAGTATCATTCCCAAGGAAAAGAAGATTGGCAACAAATGAACCAGACTACATTCCCCTGGTATGGCATCCAATGGTCTAAAGATCCTTCTGGTACAGGCAAAATAGGCCCAAATTCTGGAGTTGTCAGATAGTTTGGAGTTATCGCTCTGACTTTGGGCTTGCTTTGTAAGTGGGCTGTGTATAAATGGAGTTAAAAAACCGGAGTTTAAGACCAGGAGCAAAAAGTAAGGTTGGAGTGATTTTCATTGTGTGTTTTTAACTTGATTTGTAGTCCTCCAGCTACAGCAAACCACAACTAATCGCATATTTACTGTTTTTCTGTACTGTACTGTATATCCCCATCTAGCAGGTGCTCCATGGACAATGCTACCAAGTGTGTGTCCTGTGCAATGTATGCATGCCTTGAAGAACCATTCAAAGGTGAATACATTTGCACTAGATGCAATCACGTTGCATATTTGGAAGCCCAGATCTTGGATCTAAATAAGCAGCTTGACATACTTAGGGGCATTAAACACCTGGAGAGAGGCTTAGACCTCACAGTGCAGGCACTGGCTGGGGTCAGTGAAGAGGAGGAGGATGGAGATGGGCAAGAGCAGGACTATCAGGTCAGCAGTTGGGTTAATGTAGTAAGGAGGGGTAGAGGGAAAAGTGCCAGGGAGGCTAGTCCTGAGCTGGAACGCCCTAGTAAATATGCCTGTTTGGCTGATATTAGGGATGAAAGCCCAGGACCAGCGACACTGCAGCAGGCCGTTTCTCCTAGAAACCAGGAGGATGACCGCTGCAGGAAGGATGGGAAAAGGAGAGCAGCAAAGGCCAGACAGATGCTGGTGGTAGGGGATTCTATTATGAGGCGGACAGACAGGGTCATCTGTCGCCGAGACCGTGAATGCCGAACAGTGTGTTGTCTCCCGGGTGCTCGGGTTCGGCATATCGCGGATCGGATTGACAGATTGCTGGGTGGGGAAGACCCGGTGGTCATGGTACACATTGGCACCAATGACAAAGTCAGGGGGAGATGGAAGGTCCTTAAAAATGATTTTAGGGAACTAGGAGAGAAGCTCAAGTCCAGGACCTCCAAGGTAGTGTTTTCAGAAATACTACCAGTGCCACGAGCGTCACTAGAGAGTCAACGGGAGATTAGGGAGTTAAATAAGTGGCTCAGAGGCTGGTGCAGGAAGGAAGGGTTTGGGTTCATGGAGAACTGGGCCGACTTCTCTGTCGGCTACAGACTCTACAGTAGGGACGGGCTGCACATTAATGGGGAGGGTGCAACTGCCCTGGGGGAAAAATGGTTAGACGGCTGTAGGAGCTTTTAAACTAGGATCTGGGGGGAGAGTGGGGGGTAATACAAATAAGGGGGTAGATATTGTAGATAGAGCGTGGGTCATAGGAGGGGAGAGTGGGGGTTAGTGGGGGTTGGGATTAGTGAGGAATGTAGGGAGAATATTGGGCAAAACATCAACCAAAGTAACCCAAAAACCCCGGATATTCACTTCACAGGTAATAGTAATTTAAAAAGGGGGGTAAAAAATTTACATAGACCTCTTAAGTGTATGTACACTAATGCCAGAAGCTTGACTAATAAAACTGGTGAACTGGAATTAGTGATGTGTGAGGAGGACTATGACATAGTGGGAATAACTGAGACATGGCTGGATGATACCTATGACTGGGCAGTTAACGTACAGGGTTACAGTCTGTTTAGAAAGGATCGCCAAAACCGGAGAGGGGGAGGGGTCTGCCTTTATGTAAAGTCCTGTCTAAAGCCCAGACTCCGGGAAGATATAAGTGAGGGACATGAACATGTGGAGTCACTGTGGGTAGAAATACATGGAGCCAAAAACAATAATAAAATACTAATAGGAGTTTATTATAAACCCCCTAGTATACCAGAGCCCATAGAAAATTTACTTCTAAACGAAATAGACGAGGTAGCAAATCATAATGAGGTCGTTATTATGGGGGATTTCAACTACCCAGATATAGACTGGAAAACTGAAACCTGTACATCTCATAAAGGAAACAGATTCTTGGAAATAACCAAAGACAATTACCTTTCCCAACTGGTTCAGGACCCGACTAGAGGGACAGCCATACTGGACTTAGTATTAATCAATAGACCTGACAGAACAACAGATGTGCAGGTTGGGGGACACCTGGGAAATAGTGACCATAATATAATAATCTTCCAACTGTCATTCAAAAGAGCGTTTCTTCAGGGAGGAACAAAAATACCAAACTTCAAAAAAGCAAAATTTAGTCAACTAAGAGAGGCCATAGGCCTAACTAACTGGGACAAAGTCCTCAAAAATAAAAATACAGCCACAAAATGGGATATTTTTAAAAGCATCCTAATATCTAATTGTGAGAGGTACATACCTTATAGGAATAAAAGGTTAAGGAACAAGAAAAAACCAATGTGGATAAACAGAACTGTAAAGAAAGCAATAAATGACAAACAGAAAGCATTTAAATCACTAAAGCAGGAGGGGAGCGAGGAAGCATTGAAAAACTATAAGGAAAAAAATAGAATATGTAAAAGACAAATAAAAACAGCCAAACTAGAGACCGAGAGATTAATCGCCAAAGAGAGTAAAACTAACCCTAAAATATTCTTTAATTATATAAATGGTAAAAAGTATAAACCTGAAGGTGTCGGCCCCTTACAGAGTAATGAGGGGGGAGTTGCAGAGAGAGCGATGAGGAGAAAGCAAAGCTACTAAATAGCTTTTTCTCCACTGTATTCACTGAGGAAAATAAACAGTCAGATGAAATGCAGTATATAAAAGTAAATTCCCTATTAAAAGTGTCCTGTCTGACCCAGAAAGAAGTAGAGCTGTGTCTTAAAAAGATTAAAATAGACAAATCACCAGGACCGGATGGCATACACCCTCGTATCCTAAGAGAATTAAGTAATGTAATCGCCAGACCCTTATTTCTGATATTTAAGGACTCTATACTGACAGGGAGTGTTCCACAGGATTGGCGCATAGCAAATGTGGTGCCAATATTCAAAAAGGGTCCAAAAACAGAGCCCGGGAACTATAGGCCGGTAAGTTTAACATCTGTCGTGGGTAAACTGTTTGTGGGTTTTCTAAGAGATGCTGAGCTGGAGAGGGTTCAGAGGAGGGTAACTAAAGTAATAACTGGAATGGGTGGACTAAAGTACCCAGAAAGATTATCAAAATTAGGGTTATTCACTTTAGAAAAAAGACGACTGAGGGGAGATCTAATAACTATGTATAAATATATCAGAGGTCAGTACAGAGATCTCTCCCATGATCTATTTATTCCCAGGACTGTGACTGTGACGAGGGGCCATCCTCTGCGTCTGGAGGAAAGAAGGTTTGCACATAAACATAGAAGAGGATTCTTTACGGTAAGAGCAGTAAGACAATGGAACTATCTGCCTGAGGAGGTGGTGATGGTAAGTTCACTAAAAGAGTTCAAGAGAGGCCTGGATGTATTTTTGGAGGGTAATAATATTACAGGTTATAGTTACTAGAGTGGGGTCGTTGATCCAGGGAGTAATTCTGATTGCCTGATTGGAGTCGGGAAGGAATTTTTTTCCCTAAAGTGGGGAAAATTGGCTTCTACCTCACAGGGGTTTTTTGCCTTCCTCTGGATCAACTTGCAGGATAACAGGCTGAACTGGATGGACAGATGTCTTTTTTTGGCCTTATAAACTATGTTACCATGTTACTACGTTATCAGGGATCAACCATGGAGTTATCTGGGGTCAACCATGGAAGTGAATACAATGGATCTATCAAGTCAGAATTAGGAAAGATTTTGAACTAGAAGGAAGGACTGTGTCTGGAAGGACTGTGGGCGACTAGAGGAGTATTTCCAAGAGGTCATCAATACGGATGTCATATATCGTAATCAGGTTCTTGGATTAGATTAAAATAATGAAAACAGACCAGGAATGGCCAGAATTCCTAATGTAGCTGACATGTTCCAGAGCTCAGACCTTAGATACAGTATGAGATATGATAAAGGATTTAGGTCCAAAATGAATCAAACGTTGATGATCATTTTTTAGTTAAGTTTCCAGGAACACTGGAATCTGGACCTTTTCATAGCTTAACCACTTCATGATCGGAGGATTCAGCAACCTCTTTGTAGAAACTACAGTGCTTCCATGGGCCAGGACACATATATATATATATATCTCAGACCTCCAAGTGTCCCTCTTTTGGGGGCACAGTCCCTCTTTTTGACCCAAGTCCCTCTGTCCCTTTTTGCTCCTTACATGTCTCTCTTTTTGATCTGAAGTTTAGATTTGCATTATTACATTCACAATATTGATCCACAAAATGCCTGCCTGGTTCCTATTGGTATGTTAGAGCCCGCCTTGCATATTATTTTCAATTTGGATTTTTGGATTTTTGGAAATTTCTATACTCAGAACATATATATATATATATATATATATATATATATATATATATACAGTAAAGACCTAAAGTTTGGACACACCTTCTCATTCAAAGAGTTTTCTGTATTTTCATGACTATGAAGATTGTAGATTTACACTGAAGGCATCAAAACTATGAATTAACACATGTGGAATTATATACTTAACAAAAAATTGTGAAACAACTGAAAATATGTCTTATATTCTAGGTTCTTCAAAGTAGCCACCTTTTGCTTTGATTACTGCTTTGCACACTCTTGGCATTCTCTTGATGAGCTTCAAGAGGTAGTCACCTGAAATGGTATTCCAACAGTCTTGAAGGAGTTCCCAGAGATGCTTAGCACTTGCTGGCCCTTTTGCCTTCACTCTGCAGTCCAGCTCACCCCAAACCATCTCGATTGGGTTCAGGTCTGGTGACTGTGGAGGCCAGGTCATCTGGCATAGCACCCCATCACTCACCTTCTTGGTCAAATAGCCCTTACACAGCCTGGAGGTGTGTTTGGGGTCATTGTCCTGTTGATAAATAAATGATGGTCCAACTAAACGCAAACCGGATGGAATAGCATGCCGCTGCAAGATGCTGTGGTAGCCATGCTGGTTCAGTATGCCTTCAATTTTGAATAAATCCCCAACAGTGTCACCAGCAAAGCACCCCCACACCATCACACCTCCTCCTCCATGCTTCACGGTGGGAACCAGGCATGTAGAGTTCACCTTTTCTGCGTCGCACAAAGACACGGTGGTTGGAACCAAAGATCTCAAATTTGGACTCATCAGACTAAAGCACCGATTTCCATTGGCTTAATGTCCATTCCTTTGTTCTTTAGCCCAAACAAGTCTCTTCTGCTTGTTGCCTGTCCTTAGCAGTGGTTTCCTAGCAGCTATTTTACCATGAAGGCCTGCTGCACACAGTCTCCTCTTAACAGTTGTTATAGAGATGTGTCTGCTGCTAGAACTCTGTGTGGCATTGACCTGGTCTCTAATCTGAGCTGCTGTTAACCTGCGATTTCTGAGAGGTGACTCTTGGTCTTCCTTTCCTGGAGCGGTCCTCATGTGAGCCAGTTTCTTTGTAGCGCTTGATTGTTTTTGCACTTGGGGACACTTTCAAAGTTTTTTCCAATTTTTCGGACTGACTGACCTTCATTTCTTAAAGTAATGATGGCCACTCGTTTTTCTTTACTTAGCTGCTTTTTTCTTGCCATAACACAAATTCTAAGAATCTATTCAGTAGGTCTATCAGCTGTGTATCCACCTGACTTCTGCCCAACACAACTCATGGTCCCAACCCCATTTATAAGGTAAGAAATCCCACTTATTAAACCTGACAGGGCACACCTGTGAAGTGAAAACCATTTCAGGTGACTACCTCTTGAAGCTCATCAATAGAATGCCAAGAGTGTGCAAAGCAGTAAGCAAAGCAAAAGGTGGCTACTTTAAAGAACCTAGAATATAAGACATATTTTCAGTTGTTTCACACTTTTTTGTTAAGTATATAATTCCACATGTGTTAATTCATAGTTTTGATGCCTTCAGTGTGAATGTACAATTTTCATAGTCATGAAAATACAGAAAACTCTTTAAATGAGAAGGTGTGTCCAAACTTTTGGTCTGTACTGTATATATATATATATATATATATATATATATATATATATATTTCAAACATTATATATTGATATAAATATTGCAAAAAGAAAAATCCTAAAATTTATATAACATTTTTAAAGAAAATATATCACTGCCACAAAAGCAGAAAGTAGCTTTGTAACAAATGCCATAAGTAAGCATATGCAACAAATTTATAATAGAATAGTATATAAAAACTAATAATTGCAAGTAAATATTAAATTTCTCAAAGGGGGATGTCACCCACATTTCCCAGGATCCTCAACCGTAAATTTGTCTAGTTATTTAGTGAGACAAGGTACCACTAAGCTGATTTGCCATTGGGATGCCTGGAAAAGCTGGGTGTGGAAGCTGTCATGATAGTGAATATGGTTGTCACACTGTAACAGAAATATATGTATGTATCAGATAAACAGACATGGAAAAGTGACTTGTTCATTTCCCTGTGACCTACCCGCAAGATCCTCAATGATATCCAGGGATGAACTCCAGGAGAAGCGCTCCACAGCACTGTAGCCCAGCTCCGTCAGGGAAGTGGGGAGTGTTTCAAGCTCATAAGCTCCCCGTTTTTTCCAGTACAGAAACATATTGAAGACAAATGCAAGAAAATATCCCCAGATAAAGAATCTTATAGCAGCCGCCTTATTGTCTTACTGCCTTCATTCCTCTGTCCAGGCACTATTGCTTTGGGTTTGGCAGGTTTAAAGGGCTTTGTGTAAAGTATTTTAGCCGTATCATCCCCGGGGTTAGAAGGAACGGGTCGCTCTTTACTTCCATAAGGGGGAAAAAAGCTCTGAGTTCTGAACAAATAATGAATTCATGTCCATAAAAGACAGAAAACTGGTAAAACACAGACTGTGGCTACACACTGACCAATGGTCTCTGCACCAGACCAGACAATGGGCCTTTCTCTCGCCTCCTACAGTTTCAAAATTTTGTTTTTCATGGGCTATGAAAGAAATTCATCTGAGGAAGTATGACATTTAAGAAAAGAATAATTACATCTCTTATGGTTTGCTGATTGCTTAGTTGCTGGATATTAAAAAAGAAATACAAGGGTCAGTTCTGACATATAGAGGGACCCCCAAATTTCAAGTGTGGACAAAAAGAATGTCAACAGTACATGCAAACCACTTTATTTATGTCTGCTATGTTCTTTTCCTATGCCAGCATTTTTCTTTGCATCACCGTAACTTTTTTATATTTATGTCTAAAGTTGTTTTTTTCAGGGCAAATTGTAGCTTTTATTAATACCATTTAAGTAATGTTGGACTTTTTCATAACTCCCAACTGCCATAGTAACCTAAGGATGCCCAAGATCTCATCCACGCCATTTGACCTCTCAGATGCCATGCAGGGGCGTAGCTTGGGCCCGCCTTCCCTCAGTACTTTGTGGCCAGGGACAGGGAAGCACATAGCCTTCATGCTGCTGGAGGCAAAAATTGAAACGGTACCCACCCCCCATGCCAAGTTCTTGACCTTACCCTTTCCCTCCAGCCAGAGGTGTAACTTGACCAGCATCCACTTAATACATATTAATATAATACAGGTATCTTCTTATGTGGCACGAGGGTCTTTGGGCCCCTCAGGTTCCTGGTCCTGGTAGGGACTGCTACCTCTGCAACCCCTATAGCAACGCCCCTGATGCCATGGTCGCAATTCATCTAGTAAAGCTGTATTGCCAATATGAGTGATGGAGCTAGGCGCACGGAGGTTGTGTTATTTTGTGTACAGAATTGCGGCCTATTAGTGTTTGACAAATTGTATTTGGGCCAATGAATAGAGTTCTTATAAGTGGAATGCCTCTTAATACATCTGCAGAGACGAGCTATACCATTTGCTTTTGTAACTGGCAAGTATATTGCTTTAGACGAGATGTGTAACCTCCAAGTATAATGCCTCTGCCAAGATGTGTAACCACCAAGTATAATGTCTCTGCAAAGATGTGAAACCGCCAAGTATAATGCCTCTGCCAAGATGTGTAACCACCAAGTATAGTGCCTCTGCCAAAATGTGTAACTGTCAAGTATAGTGCCTCTGCCACGATGTGAAAATGCCAAGGATAATGCCTCTGCCAAGATGTGTAACTGCCAAGTATAATGCCTCTGCCAAGATGTGTAACTGCCAAGTATAGTGCCTCTGACAAGATATGTAACTGCCAAGTATAATGCCTCTGCCAAGATGTGTAACCGCCAAGTACAGTGCCTCTGACAAGATATGTAACTGCCAAGTATAATGCCTCTGCCAAGATGTGTAACCGCCAAGTACAGTGCCTCTGACAAGATATGTAACTGCCTAGCTTAATGTCTCTGAAATAAACTGTAACCACTATGCTAGTTTCCTCAATTCTAAGTAAGCTCCTGTAATCCTGTTGATAAGAATATGGCTTTAAAGAGTGTTTATGAGCTGTCAGGAGTTCAGAGATGAGGGCTACAGATCGAGCCGTCAGAGCAGCTCTCTGAAGGATTCAGTGTGAGTGAGACCAATAGTTTGTAGCTGAATTGTAACTGAAAGCTGTACAGGAAAAAAACTGTTGAAAACGTTTAATAAAGACCATTTGAAAACATGATTTTCAGCCAAAAATTAGTTAAATACAACAGTAAAGTGCCCCCAGAGGTGCCCATAGCCTTTAAAATTTGCAGCAATTGTTTATTTCATGTGTCAATTTAGAAATGGCTACATCTGTATGCAGGGATCCCCTTCTGAAAGGCCCTACAATGTTAGCAACCCAAGGATCATATCCCTAAAAGGCTGGCATGCTCCTTTAAAAACATCAACAGTTAAGAGCTTTTAATATCTTAAATCATTTGTGCAGGACCAAAACATTCCAGAGTTTTATGGGAGATTTGTTTGAATTCTTATTGATTTCATAAGAATGCAGCGTTCATCACACAGGCACAATTTATTGTATTTACTGTCTCCAAAATAAACCAGCGGAAAAATGGTAATGCTTTAAGTTTTACTTTATCTAAGGTGTCACTGGAGAAGTGTCCTGTAGGGGATGAATCATCTGTGAGATTTTCCATTAATTAGGCATTGTTTCCATGCAATAATGAACAATGAAATCTGTCAAATAATACTGTAATATTGCAAGTAACAGAAAATTATGTCCCGTTATAGCACGGAGCCTGTTAAAATACCAACACTAAAATAGCAGTTTTATTCTTATCCATGGTGCGCAGTATTATTAGTTATATGCTTATACGTAGGAGGCAGTATTACAATAGTTATATTATACATAGGGACTAGTATTATAGTACTGTAGATATATTCTTCCACATAGGAGCAGTATTATAGTAGTTATATTTCTGCACATAAGGTGCAGTATTATAGCACTTATACTCTTGTACATATTCAGTGTTTTAGTAGGTATATTATTGTATATAAGGGAGCTGTATTATAGTAGTTATATTCTTGTACAATAGGAGGTAGTATAGTTCTTATATTATACATAGGATACAGTATTATGGTGGTTATATTCTTGTACATAGGAGGCAGCATTATAGTAGTTTTATTATCATACTGTCACGACAGGAACAGGGGGGAGAAGTGCAGCATGACTAAACCCAACCTCTGTCCCTGCCTATTTGCCACACCCAAGGCTAAAGGTCCAGGGGGAGCAACTGGACGGCAAACCCTACTCTGCTACGTGAGGGTGCAGGGAAGGGAGAACAACAAATGGACACGGAAACAAACAGACACAATAGTCGAATAGTCAGGCAAACAAAGGTCAAACCAGGAATGTACGTCAGGATCCGAGGATGAGGCAAAAGCAAGGTCGAGGTCACAAGCAATAGGTCAGGTAATATGGCAGGTCAGAAGTAGAAATAGAGAAAAAAGACAGCACTGCAAGGAAGGAACTTCAATAACAGGCAACTTGTCAAGGCAGTTGCCCTCTTTAAATAGCCCGCCCAGGATCATGTGGCCAGCATCACACGACCTGAGGCGGAGCATTGCTGCCAAAACAATATGCAAAGTAGCCATGTGGTGTGATCAGCACCACATGGCTAAAAACCCAAAAGATAATTAACTGATGAAGTGCTGGGTGACCAGACCAGCACTTCAATTCCCTACTGCTCGTCTCTAGGGGGGCGGAGAGGTCCGGCGGCGCTGCGCGGAGGGAGCGCGTCGCCGGCCTCCCGTTACACATACATAGGGACTAGTATTATAGTAGATATATTGTTGTACATAGGAGCAGTATTATAATAATTATATTCTATACATAGGAGGCAGTATTATAGTAGATATATTTTTGTACATAGGAGCAGCATTATAGAAGTTATATTCTTGTACATAGGATGCAGTGTTATAGTAGTTATTTTATACATAGGAGGCAGTACTACATTAGTTATATATAAAGTAAATAAATGTAAATCCAAATGGTCGTATTCTAGACTATAGATTTAGGTGCTCATTTATGAACAGATATATCTGGCGTGGATTCTGTTGCACACCATGGTGCGGGAAAATCTGCAACTTATTTCCCACTCACTCCAGGTCTAAAAAAGTGGGTGTGGCATGGGCAGGGAAGGGAATGGGCCAGTAGGCCTGTCTCATCCATCATTTTCTATGCCTGGTTTAGGTGTAGAAAATAGTCTAAATGTAAGACAGCAAGGAAGCTGTCTTACATTTAGAATCACAGCGGACGCTCTTAGTTTGCTGCAGTTACTTTACTTTTATTATTAATTTGTATCCATAGATGGAACCGTTTCGGCCCGCCCAGCCTTCATCAGCATGCTGATCATCATCAGGTTTTTCTGTAAACTGCAGAATCAGAGCAATGTATATTGAAGTTTAGTTTGCTGTTAACCCTTGTAGTGTGGCAAGAAAAAATTATTAACATGAATAATCTACCAAAAAAGTGAAATTTTTAAATTTCACCCCCATTTTCCTTTAATTCTTGTGGAACACCTCAAGGGTTAGCAAACTTTGTAACATCAGTTTTTTATAATTTGAGGGGTGTAGTTTCTAAAATGGGGTCATTTATGGGTGGTTTCCATTACATATGCCCCTCAAAATCACTTTATATCTGAATTGGTGCTTAAAAAAATGGTTTTGGAAATTTTGTTGAAAATTTGAAAAATGTCTTCTAAACTTCTATGCCTTCTAACGTCCGAAAAAAGTAAAATGACATTTATAAAATTAGGCCAACATAAAGTAGACATATGGGGAATGTAAAATAATAATTATTTTTGGAGGTATTACTATGTATTTTGAAAGTAGAAAAATTGAAATTTGCAAATTTGCAAATTTTTCAAATATTTTGCTAAATTTGGTATTTTTTTATAAATAAAAATGAAATATTTGGCACAAATTTACTACTGTCATGAAGCACAATATGTGACAAGAAAACAATCTCAGAATGGCCTGGATAAGCGTTCCAAAGTTATTACCACATGAAGTGACACATGTTCTTCAATTATATAAATACTAAAAAGTATAAACCTGAAGGTGTCGGCCCCTTACAGAGTAATGAGGGGGGAGTTGCAGTGAGCGATGAGGAGAAAGCGAAGCTACTAAATAACTTTTTCTCCACTGTATTCACTAAGGAAAATAAACTGTCAGATGAAATGCAGAGTATAAAAGTAAATTCCCCTTTAAAAGTGTCCTCTCTGACCCAGGAAGAGGTACAGCAACGTCTTAAAAATATTAAAATAGACAAATCACCAGGACCGGATGGCATACACCCCCGTATCCTAAGAGAATTAAGTAATGTCATCGACAGACCCTTATTTCTGATATTTAAGGACTCTATACTGACGGGGAGTGTTCCACAGGATTGGCACATAGCAAATGTGGTGCCAATATTCAAAAAGGGTCCAAAAACAGAGCCCGGAAACTATAGGCCGGTAAGTTTAACTTCTGTTGTGGGTAAACTGTTTGAAGGTTTTCTGAGAGATGCTATCTTGGAGTACCTCAATGAAAATAAGCAAATAACTCCGTATCAGCATGGCTTCATGAGGGATCGGTCATGTCAAACCAATTTAATCAGTTTCTATGAGGAGGTAAGTTCTAGACTTGACCGCGGCGACTCAATGGATGTCGTATATTTGGACTTCTCCAAAGCGTTTGACACGGTACCACATAAAAGGTTAGTATACAAAATGAGAATGCTTGGCCTGGGAGAAAATGTCTGTATGTGGGTAAGTAACTGGCTCAGTGATAGAAAACAGAGGGTGGTTATTAACGATAGATACTCAGATTGGGTCACTGTCACTAGTGGGGTACCACAGGGGTCTGTATTGGGTCCTATTCTCTTCAATATATTTATTAATGATATTGTAGAAGGTTTGCATAGTAAAATATCAATTTTTGCAGATGACACTAAACTGTGTAAAGTAATTAACACAGAGGAGGACAGTGCACTGCTACAGCAGGATCTGGATAGACTGGAGGCTTGGTCAGAAAAGTGGCAGATGAGGTTTAACACTGACAAATGTAAGGTTATGCATATGGGAAGGAATAATGCAAGTCACCAGTACATACTAAATGGTAAAGCACTGGGTAACTCTGACATGGAAAAGGACCTAGGAATTTTAGTGAACAGCAAACTAAGCTGTAGAAGCCAGTGCCAGACAGCTGCTGCCAAGGCCAATAAGATAATGGGTTGCATCAAAAGGGGCATAGATGCCCGTGATGAGAACATAGTCCTGCCACTTTACAAATCACTAGTCAGACCACACATGGAGTACTGTGTACAGTTCTGGGCTCCTGTGAACAAGGCAGACATAGCAGAGCTGGAGAGGGTTCAGAGGAGGGCAACTAAAGTAATAACTGGAATGGGTGGACTAAAGTACCCAGAAAGATTATCAAAATTAGGGTTATTCACTTTAGAAAAAAGACGACTGAGGGGAGATCTAATAACTATGTATAAATATATCAGGGGTCAGTACAGAGATCTGTCCCATCATCTATTTATCCCGAGGACTGTGACTGTGACGAGGGGACAGCCTCTGCGTCTGGAGGAAAAAAGGTTTGCACATAAACATAGAAGAGGATTCTTTACGGTAAGAGCAGTGAGACTATGGAACTCTCTGCCTGAGGAGGTGGTGATGGTAAGTTCACTAAAAGAGTTCAATAAGGGCCTGGATGTATTTCTGGAGGGTATTACAGGTTATAGTTACTAGAGAGGGGTTGTTGATCCAGGGAGTTATTCTGATTGCCTGATTGGAGTCGGGAAGGAATTTTTCCCCCTAAAGAGAGGAAAATTAGCTTCTACCTCACAGGGTTTTTTTTTGCCTTCCTCTGGATCAACTTGTAGGAAAACAGGCTGAACTGGATGGACAGATGTCTTTTTTCGGCCTTACAAACTATGTTACTATGTTAATATGTCAGATTAGCAAAAAATGGCCTGGACAGGAAGGTGAAAACAGGCCCGGGGTTGAAGAGGTTAACAAGCTACAGTACCCCTTGTTACATAATATTGTTGTTAGTAAATCATTTACCGGTCATCGGATGGACATATTTCTTACGTCTTAATAAAAGTTTGTCCAAGATTTTACTATAGTTTATAAAATCCTAGGCAAACGTCTAAACAGATAAAATTATGACTATAAGTGTTATATCGTCCTGCAGTAAAGTTATTAATACGTTTATAAAGCCCAGACAGTTGTAAACAGGTTGAATAATGACCAGAAATGTTTTATTTCCATATAGTATTATTTATGGTTTAAAGGAGTACTACCAGACGCTAACGGCACAAACAGGTCTGTAGAGCGCCCACTCTTGTGTCCACTTGGCAACACTTCCTGTCTCGGTGGTTCAGCCTTGTGTTATAGACGCTGTGTAAATCAACACCAGCATGAATGATTACATCCTAGGAGGCTTCAACAGTTATTTGTGTAAGGTATGAAAGGAGTCACCCTTTAAAATACAGCAGGGTCAGCTTTCCTTGGATACAACATGTTGGGGAATAGCTGCCCTGGATGTCATATTGCAAGACGTTTGTAATGTAAGTTCCTCCAGTTGGGCACATATATTTTCCTTCTTGTTGGTTATGTCTCCACAACCTTTGGTCACATGACTATCCTGGTATGATGTCTCTATTTAGTTGGAGTCTATTTTGGGGGTCCATATTAAGATGTAGTCTTGTCTGGTGTTTGTATTAGTTCAGGGGGAGACTGTATTTATATAGTGCTCTGAATCTGTATTTATTTAGGGGGTCTGCCGTCTGTATTTGCTAAGGTGGGGAAGGGGGGGGCTTCTGTATTAATTTTAGAATGTGATGAGGAAGTCATATACAGATCTATATATGCTATATGGCAGTGGCGTACATAGAGAAGTAAAGGTCCCATAGCAAGGATCAAACCAGGCCCCCCACACAGGACAGAAGGGTTTCCACCTAAACCCCTTTCAATGACCCTTGGGACATTTTTTCCACTGCCTAATTTGCTAAAATTTGCTCCTTTAGAGGGTAGAGTCCTGACCAAGTTTTCACCCCCAGTAGAAAAGGGGATGATCCCAACTGGGCCCCTTCTTGCCCTGGGCCCCATAGCAGTCTCATGGTCTCCCACAATGGTAGTTACATCCCTGCTATGTGGGATTCAAATGCCATAGGTTTGGAGGCATGCCCTGTCTAAATGGACAAAGTATGAGGCTAAAAAAATGTGCCTTTCTCAGGCATTGGCTGTTGGTATGGTGTATATGTTAGGACTGTGTATGGGTGACACTGACAGTCTTCTCTATCGCTGGTGCCTCTGTGCCACATGAGAAGACATCAGTGTTATAAATGGCACCTGGTTTGATCTAGGTGCATTACGTTACATCTGTACATGTGGATAGTGATTTGAATCTCATTATAATAACACTGACCCTGACAAAACAGGAAGTTTTAGCATGGGGCCAGAGGAACAGAGGAGCTGTAGACTTCTATCTACAACTTTAAGTCAAAAGCATGAGAGACCAATGTTGTAAGGTTCAAATTTTAGGGCATAGGTTGAAGGCCACTATTGTAGGGTTCAAGTTGTAGCGTTATGGCCCCCAACAGGTGGCTTTCCAGCATGCCATTACAGCTACAGGCCATCAGGGCATGCTGGGAATTGTAGGTTCAAAAACAGCTGGAGACCCACAGGTTGGAGACATTGTTATAGGGTATTTAAGAAACCTTCAAAATGGATTTTATTTTCTGTGATGAGATGTTTTAGTTGCTTGTTTGGCCTGGCATAGGACCACTGTTTCCTACAAAGTGTTGCCAGGTGGTCCTTTGCATAACCTTGCGTGACAAGAATAAATATTATGGACGGGATGACTGAAGAACACAAACTTCAGGATTTCTGGATAGATGACAGACCTAGGTTTGGCTTAGAGATCAAATGTCTAGTCTTTTCGCTGCTTAGGCTAACTTATTATACAAAAACATGACTTCTCAAGCATTATATAATAGAGAATGGAAGTTTCTAGAACTATTTCTTGAAGTATTCTTACTTTCCTGGAATGAACATTGCTACCTTCATCATTTCAATTATAGATTGCTTAAAAGGTATACTAACAGTAATCTGTTACCAGGGTGGGTTTCCCTTAGTCTGATGAAATAGTACTATGCCCTTTTAGGACTAGTGAATGCAATTACACTTAATAGGTCCTCTAAATGCCAACTAAAGGACAATAGGTACTCATATATGAAGCATGTGAATAGACTGAGGCTTAACCAAGCTCCTGGGTCTCAATGCAAAGTCTGTAACAGGCTCTCTATCTACCATGTGTCATTTACAATGCTGGTGTCTTTTTATGTAGAAGAGTGGCTTATAGACCCCTAAACACCAGAGCCCTGAGTGAAATTCTGCACCCGATATAGCTAAACCTCTGTGAATATGGTTGAATCAAGTTTTTTGGATGCCCAATTTGAAAGCATTGTGTGGTATTACTGTTTCCCACTTTAGAAGGGGAAAAAAGTGCCCAAATAGTACCATCATACAAAATAGTAAAGGTGAGTCGGCTTAAAGCTGAAGTCCGCCGCTTCATGCAAGGATCAGCTGTAGCTGGTGCCGGATGAAGCAAAAAAGAGGGGCTGCCACCATCAGGCTAAAACTTTATTGCTGATAATAAAATGAAAACCTTTTAGCTGGATGCATAATTTCTGACTGCCATTTTCTCGCTCTGGGTGAAGTTTAGCTACATGACTATTTGCTCCTGCTCAATGTTTGATGTTTTTATTTATAAAAATATCTAAAATTTTATGACAATTGAACAAAATTAGCAATTTTCCAAATTTGAATTTCTCTGTTTTTAAGACAGTCACAGCTCACTAAATACTTAATAATTAATATTTAGCATATGTCCCCTTTATGTTGGCATCATTCTTCAATCGTACTATTATTTTTTGGACAGTGTGTAGCAAGTGATTCTTTCCTCTTTAACTCCTTGTAAAGTAGTTGGTTAGTGGTACCTGCATTCCTGAAGTCTGAAGTAACTGTACATGCATACTACCCACAGTAGACCTTTAGGAGGGTCCAGGAGGCTAGAAAAATCTAGCTATGTAACAAAGAGGCAGCTCCATTGAAGACATCATCAAGGTATAAGATGTGACTTGCACCCACTACCTCTCTGTATCATACGGCATCGGCCAGGTGCCATGTTTGGAACTGGTAGATGGGAAGCTGGCTCATTTGTTCACCGGTTTGGTGACTGTTACTTTAAAATGTTTCCCAAAGTCTACCTTTTCCCAAATCTCATAATTCACAGTAATACAGAGAGGTTAAAAGGTTTATAGTTTTAGCAGCAATTTTATAAATCTTCAAGAAAATTTTTTTATGGACAAATTGAGTTCTGAAGTGGCTTTGAAAGACCTAAACATTAGACCCCACCATAAGTCACCCCATTTTAAAAGCCACTCCCCTCAAAGTATTCACACTAGCATTTAGAAAGTTTGTTAACCCTTTAGGTGTTTCACAGGAATTAATGCAAAATTGAGGTCACATTTTTAAAAAATTAAATTTTTTTTGCTGGTTTTCAACTTGCTAAATAATAAATATTGGCTCCATATCCCTTGGCCAAAGACAGGTCTGTGTACGGACACCCAGAGTAAGGGAAATACAGTATGGAGAAAAATCCAGCATTTAATAAAGTCCATTCAAAACACGTACCACGACCACAGTACTGCAAATCCACTCTACACGTTTCAAACCAATTGTTTCTTGACCTGACTACAGATAACGCTTACAAAACGTTTAAAATATGAGAATGATGACATGATCAACATACAGACATGCAGTTGATGAACTATTACATTTAACCCCAGACTCTCTGAAGTGTCACACTGTTATTAATCTTAGCAGCCAGGATTGTTTTTTTAATAAATAGTGAAATGGAAAATTTAAATAAAAAAACACAAAAATTGTTTAAAAAATAGATTTCACATAAAAACTTGATTTAACGAATAGGTCATTTTCTGATGATACATTCCCTTTAACCAGGTCAGATAGGAGTTTATAATTCTGTTATCAATTTACAGGTCAATTCTATTTTGTCCATTGTGCGCCTTTAAACATGACGTTAGGACATTCTGTTATCTGTGCACACACAATAAACTATTCGTATATTTGCTGGGAACATAAACTTTTAATAGGGGACATTTAACTTTTCCCGTAAGTAAATTGGCACAGCAGAGTGCGGAGTCTCAATGATGCTTTTGTCTGCAGTTTGTTACAGAGAAAATTAACTACTGAATGAGAGTCGTGATCCACTCTGCTAGACAAAGGATATAAATATCCGTCTTGGTTTTAAACCAATGATCTAGTAAATCAGGGCTTCTTAATCATTTTCTACTGGGGCCTCACCAGTGTGAACATTGTGATGCCAGCGCCTAATTACTGGGTATAGTTCATGTGAAAATTGTAAAATAGCTCAATTTATTTTAACATTTCTCGTGAACCTAGAAAAAAATCCATTAAAATAAGCACAAAACGCGTCTAAGGTCTATTCAGCAAATTATCTCTCCTGTCAAAATTGTTCCTTAGTTGTGCCTCACTGACAACTGGGGGGGCACTTCACCAGCTATGCCACTACGCCATCTCACGATCTGAGAAGCACTGTATTAAAATATCACCACTTAACATTATCTGCTAATAGGGGTTACATATAGAAATATGGAATAGTGGCCATATTAGCGGCGCGCTCTATCAATCAGCACTGCAGGCAATTGCATTTTAGGTTTTGTGAAACTACAAAACTCTGCACACACATACCTGTGCATGTAGGACAGAATTATTTTAGCATTATCTGGTTGTATTATTCGATCACTGTGTGGTGTTATCATAAGTGCTATATGGTGGTATTATTCAGTGGCATACATAGAGAAGTAAGGGCCTCATAGCAAGGATCCAAACAGGCCCCCCACATAGGACAGAAGGGTTTCCACCTAAACCCCTTTCAATGATACTTGGTCCATTTTTCCACTGCCTCATCTGCTAAAAGTTGTTCCTTTAGAGGGTAGAGTCCTGACCAGGTTTTTATCTCCAGTAGAAGAGGGGGTGATCCCAAATAAGACTGGGCCCCTTCTTGCCCTGGGCCCCATAGCAGTCGCATGGTCTGCTAGTCGTATGGTAGCTCCGCCCCTGGTATTATTTAACCAATTTACAGTGGTTTCATGTAAGCATAATATGCTGCTATTATTTAAAGGAGTTATCTGAGAATTTGATCATCAGGATGGGTCATCAATATCAGATTGGTGGGGGTCCAACTCCCGATCAGCTATAGGAAGAGGCCGCAGTGCTCTCGAGCACTTAGGCCTTTTCCTGTGCCAGTGACATCACCGTACATCAGTCATGTGGCCAAGGCACAGCTCAGACCCATTTAAGTGTCATATTTCAGTGGTGGTGGTGGGCAGATCAGACCTGTTGAATTTCAACATGTCCGATTTTTTTTCACCACAGAGATAAGCCATCACAAGAGGCAGGGGCGTTGCTAGGGTCTCAAAAGATCTGGGGCCCAAGCCCCAATGAATATGGCCCTCAGTCGCAAATTTTGTAATAATGCGCTAACAACACAGTTACTGTATTTTTCGTTTTATAAGACGCACCACAGATTTTAGAGTAGCAAAATAAGAAAAAAATATTTTTCATCAGACCTCAGATCACCTTTTCCGACCCCATCAGACCTCAGATCAGCCCACTCAGCCCCCATCAGACCTCAAATCAGCCCACTCAGCCCCCATCAGCCCCCATATAAGCCCACTCAACCCCCATATGCAGCGTCAGGTCATCGTGCGCATACTACATCCTGACGCTGTACAGGGTCAGGACGGTGCAGTGCCGGCAGGAGAAGACAAGGAAGCACTGGACCCGGAGCGGAGCTTCAGCGCAGGAGAGTGAGTATGTATCCCCTCTCCCGGCACCTAATACATACCAGTGAGTGCTTCCATAATGGAAGCGTTCACTAGTATTCGCTTTATAAGACGCACAGCAATTTTCACCCTATATTTGGGAGGAAAAAAGTGCATCTTATAAAGCTAAAAATACGGTACATTCTGTTGATTCCAGCCCTTCCTCACAGATTTACACCCCATAAATCTCCTTAAACAGTTCTTCACCCTCATGGACCCAGAATACACTCCATGCCCCCTCCCCTCACACAATGAGTTCCCCTCACTCAAAGAATCTGAAAGTATTAAAAACCAGAAGCGCGGGATTTCTCTTCAGGCGCGCTTTCCACCAGCGAAGATTGGTGAAAGCACCCTGTTCTGTAAATAAGCCTCAGCCTGTACTAGGCTTCCAGGTTCATTGTTAGTATATCCCAGTTCAGGCCCCTATGTGGAAGCAGTGAACTGTGATACTATGATTTCAATACAGACTAATGGAGCAATTTACATCTGATGATTGTAAGTTGTGGTCCACTTAGGGGACTTAAAAAGTTTAGAAAATATTTTAAAAAACGTAAAATCACCCCATTCCCCACACAAAAAAAGAACAAAATGGCATTATAGGCATGCAAAAACACCCATACTTTTAAAATATTGAAAAAAAGTTTGCCTATATGGTGTAACAGAACACTTTATATCCCAAGAAAATTGAATAAAAAGTAATAAACACACCCCAAAATGACAGACTGTGTACTTAAGCTTTATTTAGCCTTTATTTCCTATGGGGATTTGAACTCACAACCTACTACATTACAGGCAAGTACCTTAACCACTGGGCTATGGAGCTCAGTGTTAAGTCATTGGTGAAAAACCTCATAGAAGTTTCTCTGATATTGAAAAACCTCCTAAGAGGCTCTCTTGCATTATACAAGAGAAACTTCTATGAGGTTTTTCATCATTGGCTTAACACTGAGCTCCATAGCCCAGTGGTTAAGGTACTTCCTTGTAGAAGGTTGTGAGTTCAAATCCCCACAGGAGTATTTTTAAAAAAGACTAGACTTATAAATATACAGGGTGTTCCCAAGCATAGTGGGAATACCCCTTTCACTGTTCATAACACTAACTCCATATATGGACATAGCCATATATGGAGTCAAAGCAGAGACTCCTAAGCTGGGAAATTCCCCACTCTGGAGTCCCGACTGAAGCCCCCTTAGAGGATCAGGTCGCACTGCAGCTGTCTCCACCAGTCCCGAGGTTCGGGGCAGTGGTGGATTGATTCGGGGCCCTGGCCCCGGATAAAAAGCCCTAGCGACGCCCCTGACAAGAGGTAAAAAAAAAACCACATACATGATCTGCCAAACAAAGTGTTAATATGTATGGGTATTAAAGGGAGTCTGTCACCTCATTTTCACCTATATAACTAACAGCAGTGCCCCACAGAAGATTGCACACACATCCCAGACATACCTGTGTGCACTGTGTGTCTGTATTACATGTCCAGAAAAAGCACTTTTATTCTGCAGGAAAATAGCTCCCAAGTGCCCAGATGAAAGTGAAAGTAAAAACAGCTTTCTCTCCCGATTCGATTTCTAACAGCTATATCTTGTAATATACTGGATATAATGCTGTGATTTTGGTATCATTTTAAATCTTGGAATGTCAGCTTTCAAAGAAGGTCAGCCCTCCCCTCTTCAGTCTGGTTTGCAGCAGCAGCAGAGCCGGGCACTTGGGAGCTGTTTTCCTGCAGAATAAGAGTGCTTTTTCTGAACAAGGAATACAGACACAAAGTGCACACAGGTATGTCTAGGATGTGTGTGCAATCGTCTGTGGAGCACTGTTGTTAGCTATATTGGTGAAAATGAGGTGACAGACTCCCTTTAAAGGTGTATGGCCAACTTAAACTGCTGAACTGCTGAATGCAAGGATGGACTGGCCATAGAACCTACAAGAAAATTTCGCGGTGGGGCGATGCCCATGGGGTCACCTGATCCGTCCTCAAGGCCGCCAGTCGGGTACATAATGATTTGATGCTCTTAGTATTAATGCTAGGAGCATCTGGTACTTATGCCCCTGGCTGGCAGAAGAAAGCATCCTCCTGCATTCAACTGTATTGCAATCCTCAGGATGGTGAGAGAGTTCAATGCTGGGGTGGGGTGGCAGTATTTTGTGCTTCACTGTGTATTTGGTTCTGCTGGGCCAGTATTTTGTCCTACACTATAGTGTTGCTGGCCCTTCCTACTTTTGTTGGCCCTTCCTGTCAAATTGGACCCGTCTACCACATGGGGCCACCTTTACAGATTTTATTTTCCCAGGGCCACTTTAAGGTCCCTATCCGGTATCCGCCTCTGGCTGTATGACATTACAGACATTTTCTATTAGGTGGTCCCCCTACTGTGCCCTGTAGGAGCTTATATGGTAGTACTACTCAACATAAGTGCCATGATCTCGGAGTCTGGTGCCCTATAAGTTGGCAGCATTTCCAGGCATCAGTATAACACTTATGTCATGAGCTAAGCTGGCAGCACATTGATGATATTTTTCTTGGACAGGACAAATAGGAAAGGGACCTTGTAAATGGAGGTTGTGTTTAACTCTCGTGTACAATTCTTTCCAACAAAAACAAATCAAAAGGCGAGAGACCGAATGTTTCATTTACACAATGGAAATAAAATGGAATTGTATTAGACTAGATCAGTTAGTAATAAAAGCATTGATCTGGGTGATGTTTTCTTCTCCATTCATGTCTAAAGCTAAAAGCAGAATTCTCTTGATTCCTGTTACCAGACCAGTGCATTGTGGGGGCTTGGATGACAGCTGCAGTTACAGCTCAGCTATTAGGTCACATGTCTGACAGCGAGGTGGAGCTTATCTGTTGTCTGTTTCCAAGGAAACCATTAAGATTTTTAAAATGTGAAAAATAACTCAAACAGTTGTGTAAAAGTATGTTAAGTAAATTTAAACAGTGAAATTCTATTTGATTTTTCTAAAAAAATTAGATTTCAAAGAAATAAAACTGAAAACAACAGCTTCCTATGTAAATCCTCACTTTTAGGCCTCAAGCACACGACCGTATCTGTTTTGAAGTCCGCAAAGCAGAGACGCGTTGACTTCTATGGGTCTGTGGTCTGCATTTTGTGGCCAAGAATAGGACATGTTCCATCTTTTCACAGACACATGAATGCGGACAGCACACGAATGACATCTGCGTTCGGTTCATTTTTTTGAGGACCCATAGAAATGCGGATGGGACATTGATACAAAATACAGTCACGTCCATGAGGCCTAAATCTGATCTCAGTCTATATCTTTTTCAGTAATAATATACCTGGCAAAATGTGATTTGGCTGTTGCATAGCAACAATCCAGGAAAGCACTGGGTGATAACCCCAAATCTTAGCCCTTTGTATTCTCCTGTTGCCATTAATGATGTAAGCAAATTGACAACAAATAATTTCTGTCATTCATGCAGTGGGCTGTAGTTTGCACACTGCTTGTGACATGCATACTGCTGCACAGCGCAGCCTATAGCCATTCCTGGGCATAGAGCAACATCTGAGTCTCTTCAGCATTCTTCTCACTATTGGAATGATCCACGTATCTATAGCTTATGAGCTGCTATCTACAGACAATAATTTCTTCAACAAAGATGGTGAACAGAAGGCGGATTCTGTTTCTGGAAAAGAAAATTCTCTAATTCTGGACCAACTTATTTTTTGAATTTTGTGGGTGGTTTTTTTACTCAGTTTACCAAAATGACAGGAGCCTAATAAAATAATTAAAAAAAAACCTTCCATTTCTGTGCCTGCTCTGATCCAGAGCTGTTGCTGTGCCCTCTTCCTAGGCTGCAGCCACTGACTTTTGTTTGGATGCAGGGCAGACGTTCCATAGACCACTGCAGCCAAACACTGGTCTCCGCACTGTATGGCTGGAAACTACTGAGGCTAGTGATTGACTGCACCGGTATATGGAACGTCACTAGCTACAGCCTGAGAAGATGACAGAGCAGCGACACTGGATCGGAAAGGGAACGGGAAGCAAGTTTTTTTCATTCTTGCAGCAGGCCCCTTTAGTAAAATTAAGAAAAAACTCTGACAACTCTTTTAAGGCTACATTCACATGCTCATAAACCGCAGATTCGTAGAATTCGGATATCCTGCACTTTTTGCAAGCTGATTGTCAAAATGCCTATTCTTGTCTGCCAAATGAACAATAGGACATCTTCTATGATCTGAAGCATAGCCACACGGATGTGGACAGCACACGGATGTCCACATTGTTTGCAGCCCCATAAAAATGAATAATTCCACATGTGATCCACAAAAAATGCGGATCAGTCACGGACCAAAGATAAGGTCAAGCGAATGAGGCCCAATAGTCATGATATGGAACTTACCAAACTTTACCAAGGCACCTATCCAGCCATAAGGAAATGACCCACATCTCAATAGGTCCTAATGTATTGACAGGGAAGTTCTTATATTGAAAAATACATGTTTCATTGAAGACATTAAAAAAAAAAAAAAGAAAAATCTAAAAATTTATTAAAACAACTATAAATAGTTCTGTGATTTGTTGCCATTCTGCATATCTTTAGACTGGAACATTGCACTCTCCAAAAATATTCTAGCTGAAAACAAATTTAGCGAGCTTAATCATGGGGTGCTGTCAGAACACATCAGGTCAGTGAAATGAATGCGCCCAGCCTCGGGAAGTACAGACTGTTCATTTAGAGTCCATTTCAGCTGCAATCACTAATAAAAAATTAAAATCACAGTACAGTGCACATCCGAGATGGAAGTGTTGCCATCGTAACCGCGAGTTCTGAAACCAAGGAGCCTCACTGATTTCTTACCCAGCCCTGTCCCTGGGCTGGGGGATCCAACTACTGCAATAGAAAGTGTGGGCTCTAAACTACAACTCCCAGCGTGGCTTGAAAACCTCTTGCTTCTTTGTAGTTTTATACACAATGAGTGCCGTAGTCTCCTTGCAGGACAGCCATAATTTGCAGACAGCCTGGTCTGTGAATGGAGATGCAGTTTCCTCACTACTTGAGTCTTCTTGTCCCCACCCCCACCTCTATATTAAACAGATGGCCTCCACAGCCACTGTTTGGGGGGATTTGATAGTCAGCCAAGTCTATTCTGTAACCAGATCAAACCATATGTGAAGAATTAGGAATTGACGTGTTAAACGGTTAACCCCTGCAAATCCTGAGGAGCAGAGTTCAGATATGAAATCAGTGTAGTGGTAGTAGTAGAGGTAATCACAGCGCCTGCAATAGGAGACATATATATATATATATATATATATATATATATATATATATATATATACATATATATTATCCCATTCATTTCTCTGCTAGATTTATATCAAGCTGACAGCTCAAGAGGAGTGTCTTTTCTGCTGCAGCTCAGGGGGTGTGTCCATGATCTCCCTATCACAGCTCAGGAGGCAGTTGAAGGATGAAACTGAGCATGTGCGGCCATCTCAGTGAACAGGTCAAAGAAATAAGAAAAAAACAAACAGCAGGTGGCGCTATACAGATACACTGTATTGAATAACTCAGTGGCTATGCTTTTTAATTTTAATTTTTAATTACATGCAATTACAAAAGTGTCCAGATCCAGGAGATGGTTTGAAAACTGTAGAATATTTTTCATGGGACAACCCCTTTAAAGAGAACCTGTCACGTTGTGCTTGCAGTCCTATATGTGAGCAGATTGATATAAAGCAGGAGTGGACTCCAGCATAACGTAAACCGGACTGATCCGCTATGCAGGCCATAGACTTCTATTATGACGGAATGAATAACGGAATGCCTCTAAAGGTATTCCGTTATGCGTTCCCTCATAGAATTGTGTTATTGTCCGTGGTAATGGAATCCATAACGCAATTCAGCTTATACCAAAACCCGAACCCGCACAGGAACCTCAAAATGTGAAATTCGCTCATCCCTGATACTTCTAGGGGCCACTGTTCTGTGGGGCCAGCTGTTCTGTTCCGCAAAATCCGGAATTCACGCGGATGTCATCCGTAATTTTTGTGGATCCGTTTTTTGCAGACCGCAAAATACATACGTCATGTGCATGAGCCCTAAGGGTTAATTTAGACAAACGTAATGGCTCTGTGCCCGTGCTACAGACCGCAAAAAACAGTCCGCAAGATACGGGAAAAAATAGGACATGTCTTTTCTCTGTTTCGTAGAGCTTCCATGGGTTGTATCTGCAATGCCAGACACAACCTATAGACAGGTGTGGCGCTGTTTCTAGAAAAAAACAATCAACCATGTTTTTCTAACTCTCAGCAACCTTTTTTTACTGAAAAAAAAAAAAAACAAGAGAAAGTTCACCCCAGTTCATGCTGCAGGTTGTAGCTTCCCTCCCTGAGGTTAGTGTTAAGCGTTCAGTATGATGTGTTTGTGTTCGAGGCTGTCAGAAGAGCTGCTCACTACAGTGAGGAAGTGAGAAACCTCTTCAGATCTGTTTATATGAAGGGTGTGATGTGTGTACAGACTGCAGAGGGGATTGTGGGACATTTAAAGGGGTTGCGTGAAATTAAAATATATGGTCTCTGTGGGACATGTCTGATGTTGCAGCTCATCCCCCATTCATTCAAATGTGGCTAAGTTGCAATATCACAAATATAGCCATGGACAAGCTTTTTTTTTGTAAGAAAGCAGCTTTCAAATTTCTTTTTATTGAATAAG
This sequence comes from Rhinella marina, assembly GCA_900303285.1. Classification (NCBI taxonomy): domain Eukaryota; kingdom Metazoa; phylum Chordata; class Amphibia; order Anura; family Bufonidae; genus Rhinella; species Rhinella marina. Next base: position 166,557 of record ONZH01002178.1, on the reverse strand, counting down.
GTAGAAGTGAAACATACATAGCTTATACAAATAGTACAGAGGTTTAAAATTCAGAGTTGACATGCCATTTATCAAACATGGTACGGACCATAGCAACAAATTTCCAATGAGTTATCAGGTGCAAATGTGTACAGTTCATCCATTGCCACACCAGATATAGTATGGTGTTGGGTAGTGGTAAAAAAATGGGGGGAGTAAGGGGAAAGGGATAGGTCATCCCCTGTCCTTTCCCCAGGTAGGCACACTATCATCCTCCAAGTATTCAAATATAAATGGGCCCGTGCACGTAAAATACGCATGTTTTGGTGTTAGACCTTCCGCAAGTATACTGGGAGTGACCTGCAGTCACATGGTGATGTCAATGTTCGAGTTGTCAGAGTGTTGCCTGCGTTCGGTGGACTTATGATTCCCTAGGTATTGAAATCGGGGTTTTGCTAAGACTATAGGTCCTCCAGGGATTCCATATCTTTAGGAATTTATCATGTTTTCTGTCTTCCCAACTCACCAACTCTTCTAGGAAGTACATCTGGTCAGTTGTGTATTTCTAATGCTTTAAAATACGTGACGTTTTGCAACTTTCCTATATAGGGTGGGTATAATTCACTCCTAAGGCTACTTTCACACTAGTGTTTTCTTTTCCAGTATTGAGATTCGGCAGAGGATCTCAATACTGGAGAAAACAGTTACGTTTTGTCCCCATTCATTGTCAATGGGGAAAAAACAAAACTGAACAGTTGCGTTCCCATTGGATGTGGAGCAAAACAGACGGATCCGTCCCAGCGATGTTAAAGATAATACAACCGGATCAGTTCATAGCGGATGCAGATGGTTGTATTATCAGTAACGGAAGCGTTTTTGCTGATCCATGACGGATGAGACAAAAACACTAGTGTGAAAGTAGTCTAACAGAGCAGACGAGAGTTTTCAGAATATATAATCAATATTGTATATGGCTGAAGACATCTTTTAAAGGGGAATACCTATCTCGTAAAGTGATGGCGTACACTTTTTTTTATGGCTGGGGTGGCGCTGTGCAGGTAAGAATAGTACTGAATACGCCATCACTTTATGAGATGGGAATGCCATTGGCAGCAAAGAGCTATTCAAGTAAATGGGGCAGCGCTGCAGTTCCTTGTACAGCCGGGTGGATGGCTGGAGTGTTGCACAGGGACATTTACACGGCCTTATGTATTATGCAGTGTGCAAAATGCAGATCTGCAAAATACAGATGACGTCCTTGTGACGTCCTTTTTTTTTTACCGTTCCACATTTGTGGCCAAAAATAGAATGTGTTCTGTATTTTTCAGAAATGACATATGGGTGCGGAAAACACATGAATGTCTTCCGTGTGTTTTCTGCATTCGTATGTCCATTCCACAAAAGACAGAACACATCCTATTTTTGGCCGCAAAGGCGGTTCAAGACCCCTTGATGTCAATGGGTCTGCAAAAAAAAATGGCATGCAATACAGACGCCACATGATCGTCACCCCTATTTTGCAGGTCACAAAATCTGTGTGGTCATGTGAAAGACTTTATTGTTGAATTAGTGCCGTGGCCCCCTTCATTCTCTGAATCAGCAGTATCCTAGAGCTCAGATCCCTACAATAGTTATGTCATCACTTTATATGAATTGTCATTCCCGGGTTTAAAGGGGTTTTCTGGGACTTTTTAACTGATGGCCTATGCTCTGGATAAGTCATCAGTTAAAAAGTCTTGGAAAACCCCTTTAAAGGAACATTCCAAGAAAAACTGAGAGCAGTGCACGATGTCCATCTTAGGTGCAACTGTGTCAAGGCATCACCCCCTTAAAGCCTTCACTAGCAATAATACCTAAAGCAGGGAAGCATCCTTCAGCACTCCAGCTGTTGTGAATCTACAACTCCCAGCATGCTCCTTTTACTTCTATGGGAGTTTAGAGCAGTGATTTTCAACCAGTGTGCCTCCAGCTGTTGCAAAACTACAACTCCCATCATGCCCAGGCAGCCTACAGCTATCAGCCTACAGAAGGGCATGGTGGGAGTTGTAGTTTTGCAACAGATGGAGGCACACTGGTTGAAAATCACTGGTTTAGAGAACAGCCAAGCAAGTGTGCATGATGGGAGATGTAGTTTTACCACACCTGGCGTGCCGGAGGTTGCTGACCCCTGACCTTGAGTGTTCTCTTAAGTCTCTAAAGTACCTCTGGAGCTGCCTGAACCTGGTGTCCACAGGAACAGCTCAAGAACAGGACATGTAAAGTAGTACCGCATTATACTGTAGAGAGGCGCCACTGGACAGCCAATGAATGCCAGCACTTCAGTAACAAAGGTGTTTAACCAGTGAAAGGGTCATGGCTGGATCTTCTGGCCAATTGCATGTGCCACAGATCGGGACTGTGTTATTATATGTGGTTTCAAGTGGTTTGAATGTGGCCCAGGAAAGACCATTATATGTTGAAAATATTGAATCCTGAGGGATAAGTGGTGTCTGACCACTGGGACACCCGCCAATCACGAGAGCGCTCACCCATTTGAATGGAGCAGCATGCTGATGGAGATAACCTAGCATTTTCCATTACTATCTCCAGCAGTCCTGTAGCATTGACCAGAGTGGCGGACACACATGCGCGCCTGCCGTTACATTCAAAGGGGGTGCCCAGGCCCCCGTTCTTGTTATCGGCATGGGCCTCAGTGGTCAGACCCTAGCCAAGCAGACACTTCCTGTGGCTAGGTGAAAAGTTGTCCTAATGGGAAAACCCGTTTACGGGTACGGCTACACGTGACGCTGCCAGGATAGCAGAGTAGTGGTGATTCAATAGATGTGAATGGGACTGCCACACCAGTCTCAAGAAATCAGACCGCGACCTGTGTCACTGTGTAGCCAGAGCCTAAACCACGGATTAGAATGGATCTCAAACTCTTGGCCCTCCAGATGTTGCAAAACTACAACTCCCAGCATGCCCTGGTAGCCTAAGAATATCCAGGCATGATGGGAATTGTAGTTCTGTAACAGCTGGAGGGCCATGAGTTTGAGATTCCTGGATTAGATGTTCCCAACAAGCTCAGTTCACTGCGCCAGAGCTACTCGAGAACCATTGTTTGGAGGGCGGTGCAGGGTGTTGGACCTCCATCGGTCAGATATTGATGGCCTACCTTGACATTTTCCCAGCCTGGATGAGTCTTCAGGTTTTAAACTATTAACTAGACCAGTGGTGGCGAACCTATGGCACGGGTGCCAGAGGCAGCACCTGCACCCTGGAAAAAGACTATGGTGTACCAATATGCCTTAGACTTTTGCTGCCATTCATCAGTGCAGGACACACTATGAACAGCACAGGCAGCACACTGAATGTAGACAGGCTATTATAGCTAAATGGTAAAGTACATGGAGGATATACTATATTGTCATTCAGGTTAAATGACCGTGTTGGCACTTTTGCGAAGTGGGTTTTGGGTTGCAGTTTGGGGCACTCTGTCTCTAAAAGGTTCACCACCACTGAACTAGAACATAATAAGAACACAAGACGTTTTTGCTTATATTCATATTTGAATTGCATTGCACTGGCCCTTTAAATTAAAGGCCGCGACATCATGAATAGGTCGGTCTGTCTGCTTAGCAGGCAATCCCTGGTGCCAACAGAGTTCACTGAGGATAAACACTTTGGGCGATTGTTTGCTTTTTCTCATTTTGTCTGCTCAGTAGACTGCCCTGTGATTTATGCACCGTACCGACTTCTGCAGGCCGATTACTCCACAGGGCCCTGAAAATTATACAGTATCAGAAAGAAGGAAAGAGGTGATCCAAGTGCTTGGGCAATGGAAGAAGCAATGCACAGTGAGTGGGGACTATATCCATTCTAACAGAACAAGTCAAACGTTTTTGAGAAGCTTGAAAAGTACAAACATGATGGCAGTAGTTAAATAAGATGATTAGCTTAGAAAGTGTAGGTTTCAAAGGTACGACCTCCCTTTGAGCATCATTTTATAGCTGATGTAGGCATACAGTAAAGTGCAGAGCTGCATTTACTGATTCTCAGGTCTGGTCATTGGAAACAGTCAGCAAGCTTGTTAGACTGATACACCACTTACAAGTTAGTGGAGCGCCTATAATGCAATGAGGCAGATCCCCCCTCCCCCCCGAAATAAATACAGGAGCCATGAATGCAATAATCTTTCATAGTCTTAAAGTTGTGGGGCATTTCATTCCATCATTGATCATATCTTACACTTGCTATTACGTACAGATTTTACTGAGCGCACTATGGTTACAATCATTAGATCACATTGGATGAATGGTTGTCTTATCCAGGATCGGATGGACTGTGTTATTACAGAATTCAATGGATGAACTGTACACAAGCTCCCTCTAGTGGTGGCTGCAGGTAGCCAAAGTGTTATGTTTTATGTCTGTGCCTATACAGGGGAATTGGAGCTCTGTATTAGAAAAACAGAGCTGTGATTGCTATAAAGGTATATGAAGAAGGTAATCAGCACAAAATTCCAAATATATATATATATATATATATATATTTATATATACACACTATTGTATATGCACATGTACAGGAAGGAAAATAGTAAAAGCAATTTCCTAATTAAAAAAAAAAAACTCCCCTTGGGTCCCCTAAGTTGAACACATATATACAGTACAGACCAAAAGTTTGGACACACCTTCTCATTCAAAGAGTTTTCTGTATTTTCATGACTGAAAATTGTAGATGCACACTGAAGGCATCAAAACTATGAATTAGCACATGTGGAATTATATACTTAACAAAAAAGTGTGAAACAACTGAAAATATGTCTTATATTCTAGATTCTTCAAAGTAGCCACCTTTTGCTTTGATTACTGCTTTGCACACTCTTGGCATTCTCTTGATGAGCTTCAAGAGGTAGTCACCTGAAATGGTATTCCAACAGTCTTGAAGGAGTTCCCAGAGATGCTTAGCACTTGTTGGCCCTTTTGCCTTCACTCTGCGGTCCAGCTCACCCCAAACCATCTCGATTGGGTTTAGGTCTGGTGACTGTGGAGGCCAGGTCATCTGGCGTAGCACCCCATCACTCTCCTTCTTGGCCAAATAGCCCTTACACAGCCTGGAGGTGTGTTTGGGGTCATTGTCCTGTTGATAAATAAATGATAGTCCAACTAAACGCAAACCGGATGGAATAGCATGCCGCTGCAAGATGCTGTGGTAGCCATGCTGGTTCATTATGCCTTCAATTTTGAATAAATCCCCAACAGTGTCACCAGCAAAGCACCCCCACACCATCACACCTCCTCCATGCTTCACGGTGGGAACCAGGCATGTAGAGTCTATCCGTTCACCTTTTCTGCGTCGCACAAAGACACGGTGGTTGGAGCCTAAGATCTCAAATTTGGACTCATCAGCCCAAAGCACAGATTTCCACTGGTCTAATGTCCATTCCTTGTGTTCTTTAGCCCAAACAAGTCTCTTCTGCTTGTTGCCTGTCCTTAGCAGTGGTTTCCTAGCAGCTATTTTACCATGAAGGCCTGCTGCACACAGTCTCCTCTTAACAGTTGTTGTAGAGATGTGTCTGCTGCTAGAACTCTGTGTGGCATTGACCTGGTCTCTAATCTGAGCTGCTGTTAACCTGCGATTTCTGAGGCTGGTGACTCGGATGAACTTATCCTCCGCAGCAGAGGTGACTCTTGGTCTTCCTTTCCTGGGGCGGTCCTCATGTGAGCCAGTTTCTTTGTAGCGCTTGATGGTTTTTGCGACTGCACTTGGGGACACTTTCAAAGTTTTCCTAATTTTTTGGACTGACTGACCTTCATTTCTTAAAGTAATGATGGCCACTCGTTTTTCTTTACTTAGAATTTGTATTATGGCCAAGAAAAAAAGCAGCTAACAATCTATTCAGTAGGACTATCAGCTGTCTATCCACCTGATTTCTGCCCAACACAACTCATGGTCCCAACCCCATTTATAAGGCAAGAAATCCCACTTATTAAACCTGACAGGGCACACCTGTGAAGTGAAAACCATTTCAGGTGACTACCTCTTGAAGCTCATCAAGAGAATGCCAAGAGTGTGCAAAGCAGTAATCAAAGCAAAAGGTGGCTACTTTGAAGAACCTAGAATATAAGACATATTTTCAGTTGTTTCACACTTTTTTGTTAAAGGGGTATTCCCATGTCACAAATGTAGTTTGTATAGTTAGATATAGCCATACCAATATTGTTACTAATAGAATGTATTTATATAAAATGTACCGTTTAGAAGATTTCCCTATTTGTATATCCATTGTCCCACACACATCAGTCAGGCCGTTGCCCCTGGTTACGGCCACCGTGGCCATGTAGTAGTTGTGGTCAGCTTGCTGTTGTTCAAACCCGCTCTGAGGTAACTGCTGTATTGTGAACGCACATTACATGAGTGGAGACACATCTTAGGGTACTTTCACATCTGCGTTTTGGACGCTACCAGTCCAAAACGCAATGGTCAGGATCCGTCCAAGACGCAGACTTTATAAACGGATCCTGCTCCATAGAGATGAATTGATCTTGGAACAGGACCAGTTTCTCTGCGTTTTGGAAGCGCAGACAAAAATGCTACAACCCTAAGATGTGTCTCCGCATGTGCGTTCACACAATACAGCAGTTACCTCAGAGCAAGCTGACTACATGGCCGCGGTGGTCGTAACCAGGGGCAACGGCCTGACTGATGTGTGTGGACAATGGATATGTGGGACAATGGGACAACTAACTATACCAAACTACATTAATGAGATGGGAATACCCCTTTAAGAATATAATCTTATGGGGCCATTCTGCGATGTGAGGTGTTTAATTCATAGTTGATGTGATGGGGGCCATTTCATGTGAATCTGACACAATTTCTGATAGTGCATCTGAGGTCGAAATCTGATACAGTGAGAAAACTCTTTGAATGAGTCTGAAGGTGATGTCCAAAGTGCGTCTTATTGCGTCTTATAGGGCGAAAAATACTATATATATATATATATATATATATATAAACTTAGGGGACCCAAGGGGAGTATTTTTTTTTAAATTAGGAAACTGCTTTTACTATTTTCCTTCCTGTACATGTGCATATACAATAGTTTACAAGTTGATGTACAATTTTGACTGAATTGATCTCCTCAATGCTAAATGCTGAAGGCCTGGTTTCTCTAACATCCAAGCCATGGTAAGCCTCACCAAGGTCTATATATAGAATTACATGCCGGACGTTTACATAAATGGCCTCTCATTTGGCTGGGTTCAGAAAGCCTTAAAGGGGTTTTCTGGGAGTAAACTACTGATGACCTATCCTCAGGACACCCGGGAACCCCGCCTATCAGCTGTTTGAGATGGTACCAGCGCTCCCATGAGCACCGAGGGTTTCTCTCAGCACACCAAGCAACTGTATATTGTACAGCGGCTGTGCTTGGTATGGGGCTGAGCCACTCCTAGGTCATGTGACTGATAAACGTGACGTCACTGGCCTAAGAAAAGCTGAGGCCTTCTCTTATCTTTTCCTAGGCCAGTGATGTCACGTTTATCGGTCACATGGTCTAGGAGTGGCTCAGCCCCATACCAAGCACAGCCGCTGTACAATGTACGGTGCTGTGCTGGGTGAGCTGAGAGAAGCCCTCGGTGCTCACAGGTGGGTATCCGACACCCGGGACTCCTGCCGATCAGCTGTCTGAGAAGGCACCGGTTCTCCCATGAGCGCCGAGGCCTTCTCTTATCTTTTCTAGGCCAGTGACGTCACGTTCATCGGTCACATGGCCTAGGAGCGGCTCAGCCCCATACCAAGCACAGCCTTTGTACAACGTACGGCACTGTGCTTGGTGAGCTGAGAGAAGCCCTCTGTGCTCAGGGGAGCGCCGGTATCTTCCCGGGTGTCAAGCCCCCACCAATCAGATACTGATGACCTATCATGAGCCTAGGTCATCAGTAGTAAAATCCTGGAAAACCCCTTTAAATGTTTTACTGATCATTCCCATAACATCATATAGAAGGCCAGAGAATGGGCCGGACACCTGCCTGTTTATAACCACTCCAAGAACCAGAGGATGCAGGCAATACCCATGATGATAAGACCTGCCATGATCCACTGATGTCCAGAAGAAGCCTTACCAGAGTGGTCTTACAAGGAGCAGAAGTGGTAAAGTAAAGATCAAGTCATAACTGCTTTTCTTAACAAATCTTTATTGGAAATCTCCCGACGTTGGGCATGGCCCTTGAACTTTAAAAAATATTTACATGATGTACAAGTAGACTTAAAACTGTTGTGCGACCAGATAAACACTGTTAATCCTACTAAGTGTCCTATGAGAAGTGTCTTAAATTACCAACATACAACAGAATAAAAAAAAACACAACTGGACACAACATCAAGCTGGATGCTAATAATTTAAAGGGGTTGTGCAGTGGGTAATTATTGATCTATCGTCAGGATAGGTCATCAATATCAGATCGGCACCAGTCCGACTCCCGGCACCCCCGCCGATCAGCTGTTTGAAGGGGTAGCAGCACTCATGCAAACGCTGCATCAAAACTGCACTTGTAGAGGCGGCACAGTGTATTTACAACTGCTCGTCCCATTCACTTAAGGACACATCATCCTGTTTTGGTAAATAAGGAGCATCTTTTTAACTCTGCATTGTGCCAATCCTCTGCTATTTCTCCTGGAAATATAATTCCCCTTATTAACCCCCTCCTGACCCTGCGATTTTTCCAATTTTTTTCCCTACCCACCTTCCCAGAGCCATAACTTTTTTATTATTGTGTTCACATAGCTATATAAGGCCTTATTTTTTTTTATAATATTACATAAGATTTAGCAGAAAGCTGAAAAAAAAATCCAAATGAGGTGGAATTGGAAAAAATACGCAATACTGCCATCATTTTATAGGTTTCATTTTTTATAGCATTCCCTATGCGGTAAAACTGGCCTGTCACCATCATTCTCTGGTTGAGTGCGATTACAGCGATACAACATTTATTTAGTTTTTCTTGCATTTAAACACTTAAAAAATAAACCTTTTTTTTATATTGATGCCTATGGAGCTGTGTGGTGATCCATAGTTTTTAATGCTACTATTTTGGAGTGTGCGGCAAATCAGCGATTTAGATTTTTTTCCATTACACCATTCCACTCAGGGGATAAACAATTTTCTATTTTAATAGTACGGGCACTTTGGGACTCAGTGATGTTAATGTTTTTTTTTCGTTTATTATTTTTAATATGAGGAAAAGTGGCGATTAAAATTTTTATATTTTCTTTTATATTTTTAAAAACTTTTTTCACTTTTTTTTTTTTTTTTAAGTCCCCCTAGGGAACTAACATAAGATAGTCTGATCACTTCCCCCATAGACTGCAATGATTAACACTGCAACTTATGGAACTTCAATTTGGCAGACCTCAGAGCCTTCCAAGGTTCCGAGGCTGCCACAGCAACTGAACAACTCCCTCGATCTCAGCATGGGGAAGCTGTTTAGGCCTGGGAGCGCAGCGTTTCCAGGTTTTCATTGCTCAGGTGCCATGGTCACATTTCACCATGGCATCTGTGAGATTAAATGTTGATCATAGACAATGCCTCTTGGTGTCTGCAGAGTAAAACAGCAGGCACCTGGCAGCTGCTCAGCTTCTAAGCGGGCGCCATCTTTAAAGTCCTGACTTCTGCCGTACATGTCAGCATTGATTGCAGCATTCATACCTGATACTTGCAGATGCTGTGCAGTATCGACTGAAAGTGTACGTCATTTTATTCACATATTTAGAGGAAGTATAACAGAGAAATAGCACAACATAGCATTCCGAGAAAAAGATGTTCCAGTGTTGTTACTTCACTGAAAATACAAGTTACTAAAACGTACCCAGGAGGAGAGCTTGATGTGACAAAATAATTAACAAAAAAAGCATGAAGGATGTTTTTTGTTCTTTTTTTATAGATGTTCCCGTCTTTTCAGATGTTTATTCAGCTTTATTTTCCCAGATCCGTATATAGTGAAGTCGTATTCTGTGGTTACGTAGGGGAGGTCTCCCTGTACTCCGGGCTAGAACAAAAGTAACATAGTAATTAAAGGTTTAAAAAAGTGTAAATGTACAGAATATCTCCAATCACGCGTAAGTCAATTTCCTATAGAGAAGAGGTCACATTCACCATTCCTACCTGATGCTTGAAGATGCTGTGCGGTACCGATATGTTGCCTATGAGCAAACAATTGATCAATCGAAGAGTCTCAGGTGGCAAAGGAGTAAGAATGTGGTAGACCTTTTTGACCAAATTAACTCCCCGGATAATACCTGGTCATAAAAACAACAAATCATAATAAATATAATGTCAAAGCAGACAAAGGGTGAAATATGGAGTCACAAATTACAGAACATATGCATTATTTTAAGTACGGATTTGACTTACCTGCCCCCTAGCAGAACAGGTAGAGGGATTGCATAGTAAAATATACAGTATCTCACAAAAGTGAGAACACTCCTCACATTTTTGTAAATATATATCTTTTAATGGGACAACACTGAAGATAGGGGTGTATTTACTTTTGTCATTTAGACATTAATGGCTGTGGTTGAGTTATTATGAGGGCACACCAAATTTACACTGTTACAAGCTGTACACTAACTACTTTACATTGTATCAAAGTGTCAGATCTTCAGTGTTGTCCCATGAAAAGATATTATAAAATATTGTGAGAAAAAGAGGTGTACTCACTTTAGTGAGATACTGTACATTTTTGCAGATGACACTAAACTGTGTAAAGTGATTAACACAGAAGAGGACAGTACACTGCTACAGATGGATCTGGATAGACTGGAGGCTTGGGCAGAGAAGTGGCAGATGAGGTTTAACACTGACAAATGTAAGGTTATGCATATGGGAAGGAATAATGCAAGTCACCAGTACATACTGAATGGTAAATCATTGGGTAACTCTAACATAGAAAAGCAGAAACCAGTGTCAACCAATGCAAATAATATCATGGTGTGCATCAAAAGGGGCAGAGATGTAGGTGATGAGAACATGAATATGTCAATGTCTGAACATACAAGTGCCGTCGCATCAGCACATGCTGACATCAACAGCCCTGGTGTGTACATGAAGAACTTCACAGTCATTTTCAGGAGAAGGCAAGTGCCGGAGTATCAGGTAAAAGTACTGGTAATCCAGCAGGGGACTATTTTATTTCATGTTAAGCAATCCGGCAATCTGGACCATAATGAAAGGTACAGCTGCCTGGCCAGGGAAGGACTATAGGTCATCTAAGAGATTTCTAGGCTAAAGTCTTAATAATCAGTCTGTGACTAGAGTTGGGATGGCACTAAACCCATGAAGATCAGAAAAGAGTAAAAAAGGAAATACAAAACTCAAATACATCTTACCGAATCCCACGCAGTCGCAGATTGGAGTCTGCGTTAATAGAACAGGACCGCTGCCCTGACTGCTGACATCATCCAGAATGTGGCAGAGGCCAACCCAGCTGGCATTTGCGGAATACATGATGTGAGATGGCGCCACATCTGCATGGATCACCCGAAGAGCAACCGCATTAAAAGGCACCTAAAACAAATAAGCCTTCAGTGTCGATGACATCTGGACATTTCACATTAGAGTTACTTTTTATACCATGCCAGATTACCAGGAGGAATAACTGATGAGGATAGGTCATCAGTATCAAAATTTCGGAAAACCCCTTTAAAACTGTATACCTAAGAATACTGTCAGTCGTTCATAAGGTAGATAAGGACATACGGCTACATTCAAAACTCATACACTGTGACATGTTCCCCAAACGCAATGTGACCAACGTCTAACAAGTAAGTGGCCGTCTGATAATCACCCATCTGTCAGGCCCCCTGGATGCCGGACTCTTAATATTTTACTGTTTTCCAAAAACTCACCTCATAAGGTAAGAGCCCATTCAATGGGATTATCTGGTCCGGATCAAACTGCTGCAATTTACTGATGTACCCCAACATCGCGAGGTCACGCAGGATCCAGTTATGGCAAGGTCTAATTAACAGAAGAAAAAAATAAGAATACAATATTAGAACACAAATTGTCCAAAATGATGTCGCTTCCGAATTAGGACCCAACATAGGAGTAAGTTGAAATTCATCAAAAACAATTCAATTGTGGCCCCTAGTGTTGTCAGGGCCACTGCTTACATGTTGTCCGTATCTCCTGCTCTGTCAAAGCTGCTCTCGATCTGAATGAGATGATGACCCCCGGATGCTCGGGAATGAAGCTGGTCACTGTTGTCCTGCTCCTCTTCATCTAGGAAATCCATGCTTCGGTTTTTGCACTGAGCCTGGGACTGAGCTTTTGTCATAAAACCTGCAGAGTTCCTGACATAGTCAAGCGTCAGTGGCTCCATCAAATTTTTGTCTTTGATGGTCATTTGGACTATATGACTTGGACAAAGGAGACGTATTAGGTCAATCAACAGCAGCAATCCGAATCCTAAAAAAGAAACGGTAAATGGAAGTGTGTAATATAGTGGAGCACTGCACAGCAAGCACAAGAGGAGGACCATGGATGAAACGGACCTTTAACCCATCCCATGGTATTGATGATGAGCGGCTGGTCTCTCTTATAACTCGTTATGACATATTTTACCGACTCGACAAACCGCTCCATGTCCTGTTCACAGGAGGTCTCTCCAAAGTAAACCATTTTGTGAGGGTCCCGCTGCTGAGTATAGGGAGGTCCTAATGCCAAACACAAGAAAAAAAAATGATGGAGAATGGAGGCAGCCAAAAACAACACTTTATTATATATGAAGATTCCCAATATCAGATTGGTGGGGGTTCAATTCTCGGCACCCCTGCTGATCAGCTGTTTGAAGGTGCTGTGGCATTTGTGCATTGTTTACGTTGGTTCATTTACGTGGACGCTGTCAGCATAGTAGCGACGTTGCGAAGTATTGGAACTTGGCGTCCTTCACCTGAATGGGTTGAAGCTGCAATACCCTGGTACTATGCGTGCAAGGAGACAGTCCCATGTACTCAATAATGCGGCCGAAGCACTCGCATAAGTGTCCTGGCTCCTTCACACAGATTATTTTGAGTCAGACCCCCACCAAATATCAATTTTTGCAGATGACACTAAACTGTGTACAGTAATTAACACAGAAGAGGACAGTGCACTGCTACAGATGGATCTGGATAGACTGGAGGCTTGGGCAGAGAAGTGGCAGATGAGGTTTAACACTGACAAATGTAAGGTTATGCATATGGGAAGGAATAATGCAAGTCACCAGTACATACTAAATGGTAAAACACTGGGTAACTCTGACATGGAAAAGTGCTTAGGAATTTTAGTGAACAGCAAACTAAGCTGTAGAAACCAGTGTCAGACAGCTGCTGCCAAGGCCAATAAGATAATGGGTTGCATCAAAAGGGGCATAGATGCCCGTGATGAGAACATAGTCCTGCCACTTTACAAATCACTAGTCAGACCACACATGGAGTACTGTGTACAGTTCTGGGCTCCTGTGAACAAGGCGGACATAGCAGAGCTGGAGAGGGTTCAGAGGAGGGCAACTAAAGTAATAACTGGAATGGGTGGACTACAGTACCCAGAAAGATTATCAAAATTAGGGTTATTCACTTTAGAAAGATGACTGAGAGGAGATCTAATAACTATGTATAAATATATCAGGGGTCAGTACAGAGATCTCTCCCATCATCTATTTATCCCCAGGACTGTGACTGTGACGAGGGGACATCCTCTGCGTCTGGAGGAAAGAAGGTTTGTACACAAACATAGAAGAGGATTCTTTACGGTAAGAGCAGTGAGACTATGGAACTCTCTGCCTGAGGAGGTGGTGATGGTAAGTTTACTAAAAGAGTTCAGGAGGGGCCTGGATGTATTTCTGGAGGGTAATAATATTACAGGTTATAGTTACTAGAGATGGGTTGTTGATCCATGGAGTTATTCTGATTGCCTGATTGGAGTCGGGAAGGAATTTTTTCCCCTAAAGTGGGGAAAATTGGCTTCTACCTCACAGGGGTTTTTTTTTGCCTTCCTCTGGATCAACTTGTAGGATAACAGGCCGAACTGGATGGACAGATGTCTTTTTTCAGCCTTATAAACTATGTTACTATGTTACCAATGTTTTACTGATGACTGATTCAGAGGATAGGCTGACAATATCCTGAACCCTTTTAAAGGAGTTTTATTGCAGTACGAGTGTGGGAGCCGGGTACCGCTGCTCAACTCCATTCACTCTAATGAGCTGAGCTGCAGCACCAGAGACAGCAGTCGCTTCGCCCAAATCATTTAGCTCAAAACCTCCTAAACAAGAATAATTTCAATCAATAATGCAGCCAAAGGAATGAATCAAGACTTGCGTCATTGAGTCAGACATAAAGTAAGATGCAACAGGCGACAATAAAACAGATAACAGTTTAGAGTCATATGCTCGGGGTTTAAGACTGCAGATAAAGTCATAGACTAGCCCTGTTATCCTTACATCATCTGTCAGCTCACTACACACATACTCAATATGCTGTACACTATGGGCTCTAATTACCCCTTCTCTTCTAATACAAATACCGAAAATCTTGCATTGAAAAAACAGTGTTAGAGTAGTGTACTGAAGAGCGTACTGATTTTAAAGGGGTTGTCTAACTTCAGCAAATAATAATCTCTATTTCTATAGCGCCGCCATATTCTGCAGTGCTTCAGTGGGTTCATGTACAAAAGAAAGCACAAAGTTACCGGCTAATATACAAACACTAGGAGTGAGGGCAACGCTTGTGTTTTTAAGGCACGTTTTAGGGTAGGGAAGGTGGGAATTGACCTGATATTCCGGGGCAGAGTATTCCAGAGAGTAGGTGCAGCTTGAGAAAAGTCTTGAAGATTGGAGTGAGAGGTACGAATTATGGAGGATATTAATCTTAGGTCACGAACAGAACGGAGAGCACGAGTAGGATGGTAGACGGAGATGAGGGAGAAGATGTACTTGTGGGCATTGTGGGTGATAATGTGGAATAATGTGGGTGATAATGTGTGGAAATATGGACTGTATTCTGTGGTGGATGGGCAACCAGTGAAGTGACCAGCACAGGCTAGTAGCATCGGTGTAGCGGGTGGACGGATAGATGAGCCTGGCTGCAGCATTTAGGACAAACTGAAGTGGGGAGAGTGTAGTGAGAGGGAGACCGATTAGTAATGAATTACAGTAGTCAAGACGAGAATGAAATCAACGCAACAACAAGAGTTTTTGGATCCTGGAGATTTTCTCAAGGTGCAGACTAGGGCTGCAGCTATAGACTACGATATGTTTGTAATCGAGTATTCTATCGATTAATCGATTAATCGAGTACTCTTAATAACTAATTAAAAAAAACGTTTCTTTATAAAAACTCATCAGCCCCCCCCCCCTTGCCATTAGGCTCCTCCCTAGTATCATCAGCTGCCCCCTCAGTGCCACCAGCTGCCCCCAGCACCATCAGGTGTCCCCCAGCACAACCAGCTTGCCCCCCCAGCGCCATCAGCTATCCCTCAGCGTCATCAGCTATCCCCCAGTGCCATCAGGTGCCCCCAGTGCCATCGGGTGTCCCCCAGCACCACCAGCTATCCCCTGTACCATCAGGTGCCCACCAGCGCCATCAGCTATCCCTCAGCGTCATCAGCTATTACCCAGTGCGATCAGGTGCCCCCAGCTAGCCCCCCAGTGCCATCGGGTGTCCCCCCGCACCACCAGCTATCCCCAGTACCATCAGGTGCCCGCCAGCACCATCAGCTATCCCCCAGTGCCATCAGGTGACCCCAGCTTGCCCCCCAGTGCCATCAGGTGACCCCCAGCGCCACCATCTCCCCCTACTAGCCATGTCCCAGTGCCAGTGAAGAATAATACTTACCTCTCCTGTAGGGGTGCCGCTCCACAGCTCATTCTCTTCTTCTCCGCATGCTGCTCTAACGTCCTGACGTCACTCGCAGCGTCAGGACATAGTGCACGCATTCGAGCCCTATGTCCTGACGATGTGTCAGGGCTGAAAGTGCAGCGCGCCGGGCCAACGTAATAACAAGTGATCAAAAAAAGTGTTATTTACCCTAAAACAATACCAATGAAAACTACAAGTCGTCTCGCAAAAATCAAGCCCTCACACAACTCCAAAGAAAGAAAAATAAAAAAGTTATGGGTATTGGGAAACAACGATTTATTTTATTTTTTTTATAAAGGGGTTTATTTGCACAAAAGTAGTAAAACTTAAAAAAAAACACCTACATGTATTTGGCTGAAAAAATTACTCAATTGAAGTAGATCCCACTCCGTGGTCACATGACACAAACGAATCCCTGAGGCAAAAAATTTACATTGAGGATTTTTTTGTCTCTAATTACTTGATTCAATCGAGTAATTGTTTCAGCCAAATACATGTAGGTGTTTTTTTAAGTTTTACTACTTTTTTGCAAATAAACCCCTTTATAAAAAAAATAAAAAAAAAAATCTCTGCTTCCCAATACCCATAACTTTTTTTATTTTTCTTTCTATGGAGTTGTGTGAGGGCTTCATTTTTGCGGGACGACTTGTAGTTTTCATTGGTATTTTTTTTAGGGTAAATAACACTTTTTGATCACTTGTTATTACGTGCCCTATGTCCTGACGATGTGTCAGGGCTGAAAGTGCAGTGCGCAGGCCAACGGGTGACCACGGAGCGGTGAGTAAATATCAAGCTGTTCACTCCCACTCCGTGGTCACATGACACAAACGAATCCCTGATGCAAAAAATTTGCATTGAGGATTTTTTTTGTCTCGAATTACTTGATTCAATTGAGTAATTGTTTCAGCCCTAGTGCAGATCACAAAAGCATGCAAGTGATTGGATATGGGGAACAAACAAAGATCTGAGTCAAACATGACCCCAAGACAGGTGTGCTGCCCAGGAGTTATGAAATATCAAGTTTAGGTGGGTTAGTAGATGGGGGAAAGACAAGAAGTACAGTTTTTGAGAGGTTTAGTTTTAGATACAGAGAGGACATGATGTTAGAGACGGCGGAGAGACTATTACTGGTGTTTGGAGTAAAGCAGGGGTGATGTCAGGGGATGAAGTGTATAGTTGGATGTCGTCAGCATAGAGATGGTACTGAAAGCCAAATCTACTGATAGTCTCTCCAATGGGGGCTGTGTAGCAAACAGCATGTAGAGAAAGTTAATACAAGGCACTTACTAATGTATTGTGATTGTCCATATTGCCTTCTCTGATGGTATCATTCATTTTTCCATCACATTATACTCTGCTCATACCCAGGGGTTCCAGCTACCGCTGCAGTGAAGATATGAGGTGACCGGGTTTGGAGCTACTGTACATGTGTGTCTATGCATATTCCTATGGTCCCAGCGACCTCTGCAAGCACAGCCACCACTGCATTACAGGGTGGTTGTAACCCCTGGATATGAGCAGTGTATAATGCAATGGAAAAATGAATCCAGCCAGTAAAGGAAGCAATATGGACTATAACAATACATTAGTAAGTGCTTTGTATTAACTTTCTCTACATGATAAATGCCATTTGCTGAAGTGAGAAAACCCCTTTCAGCAAGTCATAGGATTTCTGATCTGCTTCAGTGAACTATATCTCCTGTTATCACCTATGAAGTGGAAGACCATGCAAACTGACAGGGCAGCAAGTGCTGAAACATCTGGGGCATAAACCTCGCCTTCCCCCTAGTACACAATTTACTACAGACTCCAAACAACCCGTGGAAGTGACGTTCACACGTGAACTTTGTGTTGGAAACTTGGTGCCTGCTGTAAAAGTTGGTAAACGACAGATAATAGTATAGGCTGTTTTCATAGGCTGGCCCCGTATTTCGAGTGAGGGATGATATTAACCCCTTAGTGACCAGCCTGTTTTGGGCCTGACCAAGTGCTTTTCTTCCTTTTTTCATCGTCGCCTTCCAAGAGCTATCATTTTTATTTAGCTGTATTACGGCTTGTTTTTGTGGGAAAGGTTGTAGTTTTTAAATGGCGCCATTTACACAGTACACATAACTTTCTGATTAACTTGTATTAACTCTTTCTGGGAGGTAGATGGGGAAAAAAAAGCAATACTGCCACTGCGTTTTTACGTTATAAATGTAATTAATTTTCGGTATAAATAACATAACATCTTTATTCCCTGGGTCAGTAGGATTACAGCGATGCCAAATACATATAGGTGTTTTTTTTTTAAGTTTTACTACTTTTGTGCAAATAAACCCCTTTAAAAAAAAAAATAAAAAAAAAGTAAAAAAATCTTTTTACATCGCTGCTTCCCAATACCCATAACTTTTTTATTTTTCTTTCTATGGAGTTGTGTGAGGGCTTGATTTTTGCGGAACGACTAGTAGTTTTCATTGGTATTGTTTTAGGGTACATAACACTTTTTGATCACTTGTTATTAAGTTTTTTCAGTGGCGACTAAGAATAAATTCTGGCATTATTTTGTTGTTTTTTTTTACCGCATTCACCATACAGGACAATGTAAGCGTATTTTCAAAGGAAAAAAGCGTTTTTTTTTTTTAATTAAATAAATGTTTGTTTTTTTAACTACTTAATAGTCCCACAAGGAGATTATAACAGACAATCTTTTGATTACTTCTAAAATACAATGCATTATCCTTATAGTGCATTGCATTTTAATGTCAGTGCTATACTGACATTGACCACCAGGCTGTGCCAGCCACTCAAAGCAGACTTGGGGCCTACACCAGGTCCCAGCCAGGCTTTACACACATTGGCAGCCCGCGATCGCATTTGCTGGGTGCCGAAGGGAGGCAGAGGAAGTCTGCTCCCTCTGTCACCGCATACATCTAGCGGGTGCTATTGCCCGTGGCATGTAAGAGGTTAAACAGCCCGGATCAGCTCTCCTACTGGTCTGGGCTGGGCAGGAGTGCAGCTCTCATGTGATAGCAGAGCCCCCACTCTCTGCTGCACAGAGGACCTGAGCAGTACTTAGATGGGGCTGCCATGAAAAGGCGGCAGCTCAGCCTAAGGCCCCTTAGTGACCGCTGTAAAAAGGCATATGGGTGGTCACTAAAGGGTTAAAGGGGGTTTCCAAGATTTTTGAACTGATGACCTTTCCTCTGGATCATCAGTATTTAATTGATGGCGGTCCGATCAGCACGATACCAGACACAGCCGTTATACAATGTATGGCACTGTGCTTGGTAAACAGCTGATCAGAGGGGATCCTGGGTATCGAACTCCCACCGATCAGATACTGATAACCTATCTAGAGGATAGGTCAACAGTATCAAAATCTCAGAAAACCCCTTTAATGCGATGTCAAACATAGACATTTTACAATATTGTTACTTCCAGCTGTGTGCCTGAAGTTTGGGGAGGGTCCTCTCCTGTTCCATTATGACTGTGTCCCTGTGTACAGAGAGGTCAATGTAGACAAGTGGTGATGAATTTGGTGTGGAGGAGTGCAAGTGCCTGTACTTCAACCCCATCCAACACCTTCGGGGTCATGTGACCAACTCCCTGACCTCCAACTGACCCAGGACAGGAAGCCAGTAACTGCTCTATTCATTCCTATGAGACTGAAACTGAGGCTCCCAATAGGAATGCATAGAGAATTAGACTTCCTGTCCACATATAAGTCTCTGTGTGAGTTGGTGGGTCTAATTCCTAGTCACATGACACAGATAAGAAACTTCAGGATGATATAAGTCAAACTGGTAAGAAAATGACACTCACTACAGATTACATCATGTACATTTCTAGCAGGGCATGGAATGACATTTTTTGAGGGAGTTCTTCTTTAATGTGCATGGTTTTGGAGATACAGGGGTCTGCTCACTTTAGGCCATACAGTGGGTGTATGCATTATACATAGGACACTTACCAAGAACAGGCTTAGTAATGCTTAACAGTGAGACACAACCAGGAGGTGTGAACTCCGTCTGCCCCAAGTCACAGTCCAAGTATTCAACGCAGGGGATGCTACAAGAAATGAAAGTCAACAAGATTAATGAGGGAACGGAAGTATTACACGGACTAGGTGGGGGGTATTGTTTGGAATAATGTTTTGACCATTTGCAGTCCCACTTTAAAGCTGGAGTAAGATGGAATTTTTTGGAAGAGCATAACGAACAGCAGGAGTTGAATTCAGACCCCAATCAACCTGACATTCAAGTCATATCCTGTCTTGGGCCTCTTTCACACTAGCGGCAGCACGGATCCGGCACCTAAAGGGTGCCGACGGATCCGTACTGCCGCTGATACATGTGTGGAGCCGGAGCAGTGGTCCGGCCCCACACATGTTGACACACACATTGGGACAAGACACAGACAAACATACATACACACACACACACACACACACATACATACTTCAGCCAGGGACGCCGGCAGCATGTCTTCACGCGCCTCCTGCGCGCAGTGATGACGATTCCCCACAGCGCCCTCTGCTGGGAGCAGTGGGGAAACGTCATAGCTGCGCGCAGGAGGCGCATGAAGACATGCTGCCGGCGTCCCTGCCTGGAGTATGTGAGTATGTATGTGTTTTGTGTGTATGTGTGTGTATGTGTGTATGTTTGTATGTATTTCTGTATATGTGTAGCCGGATCCGGAATGACCCCCCATTGCAAGTCAATGGAGGACAGATCCGGATTACTGGTGTGTCACACCAAACAGATCCGTCCCCATTGACTTGCATTGGGGGTCATTCCGGATCCATCTTGGTGCAGATGCCTGGACCGGAGAGCAAACCGCAGCATGCTGCAGTTTGTTCTCCGGTCTGAAGATGGAACGGAATGCTTTCAGGAGCATTCCGTTGTCTTCAGTTCAGTTTTGTCCCCATTGACAATGAATGAGGACAAAACTGAAGCGTTTTTGTCCGGTATTGAGCCCCTATGACGGAACTCAATACCGGAAAAACAAAACGCTAGTGTGAAAGTAGCCTTAAAAAGAGTATGTCACCTATGTTATGCCCTTATCTGAGGGCAGCATAAACTGATGACAGAGACCCTCAGCAAAGCACTGCTTCACTTGAATTACCCCAGTTGTTCTGCTGAAATCTGGACTGTGCAGCTCCATCAGAAGCCTGGACTGGAGACAGGGCACAAGCTCAGTGCCCTCAAGTTCAGGAGTTTCCGGCTTTCTCCAGAAACCCCCTCCCTAGTTTTCTTATGGAAATTCATCGAGAAGATGCCTGTGCTCAACAAAACGTCTGTGTAAATTCACGTAGACGACCCATGGTATCTGTCACCAACTTGTCCTCTGAAGGCACACGGGAGAAGACGGGTGACCGATCCAATGTAAGCAAGGAAACTCATGTAAAATCATCCAGAGGGTATGTCCACAGCAGATTTTACATATTAGATCAGGGTGATGATGCGGCATCATCGCTGCCGGGATCGCAGTGGGTCTGTCACCGCGTTCAACCTTTGCCAGGGATGAAAGCCACAAGTAAATTGACAGACTGGAATCCTGCAGCGCTCGTCAGTTCATGACGCAGGTTTTCTCTGCAGGGTGTGGATGAGATTTCTGAAACCCCACTTTGCATGTATTTTACAAGGCATACAAATCAGTGGTGTCTATGCCACGTGTGGATCTACCCGATGGGTACAGGCACATGGGGCATAAATGCTGCCGATTCTCTGAAGTTGAATAACCTACTGCAAATCCACAGCACTTCTCAGTACCAGCAAAGTGGAAGAGTCTTCAGCTGAATTATCTACAAGTCTTTACCGTCATCACAAATGTAATAAAATATATACCACAAAGCTACTCACTGCTGTAGAAGCTGGTTGATGAGATATCTGTTGAATGTTGACTTTCCAACATTTTTGGGGCCACAAACAAGAATAACGGGGCAGCCGTTGTCTTCCTCTGTGAACAAACAATGAATAAAAACCCTGAATACAACCAATCACTGAGGGGGTCAGTATCAAATCTTCCCAGAGATTCTTCATCTAGTTGTTGTGAAACTACAACTCCTAGCATGCTCCTTTTACTTCTCTGAGTTCAGAGAACAGCCAAGCAAGTGTGCATGCTGGGACATGTAGTTTCACAACACCTGGAGTGCTGGAGGTTGCTGATCCCTGGTCTAGTGAGTGACCGGAAAAACCTGTGGCTCTCCTGCTGCTGTGAAACAAATCTAGGCCTGCTGGAGGTTGTACGGTCGCGTCAAAAAAAGGTTTGAAAACTTTAAGGCTTCAGTGTTTTGGGATCTTTTTGTCAGATGTTTCTCACATATACATCAAGTTTATGCAAATATTTCCAGTGTTGACCTTTCTTTTCCAAGGCTTTTGTTATTTGCCAGAGCATGCTGGATGTCAGCTCCTGGGCCAAATCCTGGATGATGACAATCAGTGCTTGGAGTTTATCACAATATTTGTTTTTGTTTGTCCACCCACGTTTTGAGGACTGACCAAAGGTTCTCAATGGGATTGAGATCTGGGGTGTTTCCTGACCTTTGTTCACCGAGCCACCTAGTCATCACTTTTGCCTTGTGACTCTAACCTGCTGGAAAAGGCATTGTTCATCACTATAATGGCTATGGATCGTTACACTTAGAGGCTCTATTCCCCCTGAAACTGCTGTGCCCTCTGCCCTGTTGCTCCTACAGGATCATTTGCATATATTAAAACCTCATTTTTCTCAGCAATGCGGACACATATGAACATGGAACCAACACAGATGTCTTCAGCTGCCAAGCGCACATGTAACAGGTCAGCAAGTGTCATAGGTACAGAACGGCTGACAGATGTCCTTTAAACTTTACCATCCTTTTGAAAACATAGGCCTGTGGCAGCTGAGCTGTGTAGAATGAGGTTCTGCAGCAGCTGAGGTGTGCATTATGAGGTTCTGCAGCAGCTGAGCTGTGCATTATGATGTTCTGCAGCAGCTGAGGTGTGCATTATGAGGTTCTGCAGCAGCTGAGCTGTGCATTATGAGGTTCTGCAGCAGCTGAGGTGTGTATTATGAGGTTCTGCAGCAGCTGAGGTGTGTATTATGAGGTTCTGCAGCAGCTGAGGTGTGTATTATGATGTTCTGCAGCAGCTGAGGTGTGTATTATGAGGTTCTGCAGCAGCTGAGGTGTGTATTATGATGTTCTGCAGCAGCTGAGGTGTGTATTATGGGGTTCTGCAGCAGCTGAGGTGTGTATTATGATGTTCTGCAGCAGCTGAGGTGTGTATTATGATATTCTGCAGCAGCTGAGGTGTGTATTATGAGGTTGTGCAGCAGCTGAGGTGTGTATTATGATGTTCTGCAGCAGCTGAGGTGTGTATTATGTGGTTCTGCAGCAGCTGAGATGTGTATTATGAGGTTCTGCAGCAGCTGAGATGTGTATTATGAGGTTCTGCAGCAGCTGAGATGTGTATTATGAGGTTCTGCAGCAGCTGAGGTGTGTATTATGAGGTTCTGCAGCAGCTGAGGTATGTATTATGAGGTTCTGCAGCAGCTGAGCTGTGTATTATGAGGTTCTGCAGGAGCTGAGGTGTGTATTATGAGGTTGTGCAGCAGCTGAGGTGTGTATTATGAGGTTGTGCAGCAGCTGAGGTGTGTATTATGAGGTTGTGCAGCAGCTGAGGTGTGTATTATCAGGTTCTGCAGCAGCTGAGGTGTGTATTATCAGGTTGTGCAGCAGCTGAGATGTGTATTATGAGGTTCTGCAGCAGCTGAGATGTGTATTATGATGTTCTGCAGCAGCTGAGGTGTGTATTATGTGGTTCTGCAGCAGCTGAGATGTGTATTATGAGGTTCTGCAGCAGCTGAGATGTGTATTATGAGGTTCTGCAGCAGCTGAGGTGTGTATTATGAGGTTGTGCAGCAGCTGAGGTGTGTATTATGAGGTTGTGCAGCAGCTGAGGTGTGTATTATGAGGTTGTGCAGCAGCTGAGGTGTGTATTATCAGGTTCTGCAGCAGCTGAGGTGTGTATTATCAGGTTGTGCAGCAGCTGAGATGTGTATTATGAGGTTCTGCAGCAGCTGAGATGTGTATTATGAGGTTCTGCAGCAGCTGAGGTGTGTATTATGAGGTTCTGCAGCAGCTGAGGTGTGTATTATGAGGTTCTGCAGCAGCTGAGATGTGTATTATGAGGTTCTGCAGCAGCTGAGATGTGTATTATGAGGTTCTGCAGCAGCTGAGGTGTGTATTATGAGGTTCTGCAGCAGCTGAGGTATGTATTATGAGGTTCTGCAGCAGCTGAGCTGTGTATTATGAGGTTCTGCAGCAGCTGAGGTATGTATTATGATGTTCTGCAGCAGCTGAGGTGTGTATTATGATGCTCTGCAGCAGCTGAGGTGTGTATTATGGGGTTCTGCAGCAGCTGAGGTGTGTATTATGATGTTCTGCAGCAGCTGAGGTGTGTATTATGATGTTCTGCAGCAGCTGAGGTGTGTATTATGAGGTTCTGCAGCAGCTGAGGTATGTATTATGAGGTTCTGCAGCAGCTGAGCTGTGTATTATGAGGTTCTGCAGCAGCTGAGGTATGTATTATGAGGTTCTGCAGCAGCTGAGGTGTGTATTATCAGGTTGTGCAGCAGCTGATGTGTGTATTATGATGTTCTGCAGCAGCTGAGGTGTGTATTATGAGGTTGTGCAGCAGCTGATGTGTGTATTATGATGTTCTGCAGCAGCTGAGGTGTGTATTATCAGGTTGTGCAGCAGCTGATGTGTGTATTATGATGTTCTGCAGCAGCTGAGGTGTGTATTATGAGGTTCTGCAGCAGCTGAGGTGTGTATTATGTGGTTCTGCAGCAGCTGAGATGTGTATTATGAGGTTCTGCAGCAGCTGAGATGTGTATTATGAGGTTCTGCAGCAGCTGAGGTGTGTATTATGAGGTTCTGCAGCAGCTGAGGTGTGTATTATGAGGTTGTGCAGCAGCTGAGGTGTGTATTATGAGGTTGTGCAGCAGCTGAGGTGTGTATTATCAGGTTCTGCAGCAGCTGAGATGTGTATTATGAGGTTCTGCAGCAGCTGAGGTGTGTATTATGAGGTTCTGCAGCAGCTGAGATGTGTATTATGAGGTTCTGCAGCAGCTGAGATGTGTATTATGAGGTTCTGCAGCAGCTGAGGTGTGTATTATGAGGTTCTGCAGCAGCTGAGGTGTGTATTATGAGGTTCTGCAGCAGCTGAGGTGTGCAGTATGAGGTTCTGCAGGAGCTGTGGTGTACATGGCAAATGCCCACTGACATGTACTATATATAAAATAAATCGCATCACTATCTTAAAAGCTAAAAGGAAGTTTTGATTGAGACACCATAAAACATACCAAGGCAGGCGCTGACTAATTGCTGGGCTGCTGACACCACTTCCTCCGACATTGTGACAGCCGTGTCTGGATCACAAACGTGAACGCCTATAGAACGTAGAACTGGATCACTCACTGCAGAAGAATGCGCCCTCTTCTATATAAATAAAAAAATTTACGGATCAGTACAGAGATCACATTACACAAAGCACAGCGGCAAGACAGAAGTGGCGCATAACTACTACAATGAGGGGCCATGGTGGCTCCCTTTGACAGTTTGGGTCCAAGCATAAGAAACAGGGCTGCCAGATTCTCTTTGCCACCAAGATGTGTCTGCACTACAATATTCCTCCTGCAAATGTCATAAATGCTACCCGTTTGGTCGTCAATATGGCCTGACGCTGCCCAATCAGCTCTAACAGAGTCTGACTGTGTATGGACAGACCCTATTGACGAGGGGAACAATAATGGTCAGTGTCAACTGAGGGCAGCATTTCCAGGAGGAATAATAGAGGAACAGCATAATGCACTGTTCCTGTTTAATGGAGGATACAAGTATTTCATACCACTTCTTTGCCAAAGATGTTGGCATAGTCTGGGTGACTCAAAATGTAGTTAACGGCAGGATCCTCCAAACGTTCGAGCAGCAGGATGGCACAGGAGGACTTAAAGTTTTTCATTACCGCCCGTCTGCAATCTGGAATGAGAGAAGGTCTGTGTTACAATGCCAGGACCTCTAAGGCTGTGGGTGCAGGGGTGAATGGTGGTAAAACCTCAGTCTGCCCCGATTTTACCACAGCTCACCCGCTGCTCAGTATTACAAAGGCATTGACTCTAAAGGTGGAATCTATTACCTAAGGAGAGGTATCCACGCAGCAGCATCCGGGCCTCCATCCGGATCTCCTTACGCGTTTTACACTTCTTCTTCTGCTTGAGGCCTTCGATGGCCAGAGGTGCATGAGTTTTCGGTGAAAACAGCTCATAAGGCATTTCGCTTGAGTTGATCGTCAGGCCGAGCACTTTTACGCTGCCGTACAAGCAGGTCAGGACGCATTTACCTACGAAAGTCAATTTCTGGAAAAAAAAAAAAAAATCACACGTAAATTCTAGGGGTGAGCCAATGGACCTGGGAACAGGCATTGTGAAACTATAGTTCTTCTGTCCATCCGCAGTGAATGGAAGATGCGGATGAACAGGACTGGTCACATGACACTCCATCACAGGTTAATCTGGGACCGCGGCACCAGCAACCAGGTGAGATGACACCATCAGCACTGACGGCTTAATAACAGGGAATTACTATCTGCCGTTATGTCCAATCCCTTTAAACACTTATTGGTAAAAGATGCAATGATTAAAGGGGTATTCTCATCTTAGACAATGGGGGCATATCGCTAGGATATGCCCCCATTGTCTTATAGGTGCGGGTCCCACCGCTGGGACATTTCAGGACCTGATGCGGATTTGGAGACTGTGGCAGCAGGAGACTATTTAAAGGGTACTGCCATCAATATAAAGGAGTTCTTATTCTATATGAAAAGCTACTCAACTACATTGTTTTCAATTCTTCACCAGTTATAGATTGTAAGCTCTTGCGATCAGGACCCTCACTCCCAGTTGTTTATTAGCCGGTTACGTTGTGATGTCTTTTGTTTTGTAAATGAACCCTGAATTTGTAAAGCGTGCGGAATATGGTGGTGCTATATAAATAGAGATTATTTTTTATTATAAGCTCTCTACTTGCTGTCAATGAATGTAAACTTTTTCCTAACAACTTTGTTTCCTAACAAGGCCTGATCATGTCCAATAGGTGTGGTGGTTGTTACAGTGTAAGGGCTCACGCACACGGCCGGTACGGGCTTGCATACGCCAGGTCCGCGATACACGGGCACCGGCCGTGTGCAGCCCAGACCCATTCACTTCAATGGGTCCGCAATCCGGGAGATGTGGAGTGGAGGCACGGATCGGAACACCAGAGAAGCATTACAATGTGCTTCCGTGGTGTTTCTGGCCGTGCCTCCGCACCGCAAAAAAGTAGCACAAGCGCTACTTTTTTTTTTGAATGGGTCCACAATCTGAATCCGGCGGCCCCACAGTCAGTGCCCATGCATTGTGGACTGCAAAAACTCGTGTGCATGAGCCCTAACAGCGCAGTTTACCTGTGGACGTGACTAGAAGTTGAGATCTGGAACATGAAGAATAATATCCATTGTGTTTCCAGACAGATACAAAGCTCTAGATCCCGCAATAACAGGCATTAAAGGGAATCTCTTCTCCCGCTCCCAGTACCTTGCGTCACTGATGCCCTTCTTCTCCGCTGCGTCTACGTCCTGCACAGCCTGGCGGTTTGCATTAGTTATTCAAGTGAAATATTGGTGAAAGATTCCCTTTAAAGGGTATCTGCCAGCCGTTCTGTACCTATGACACTGGCTGACCTGTTACATGTGCGCTTGGCAGCTGAAGACATCTGTGTTGGTCCCATGTTCATATGTGCCCACAAGGAAAAATGATGTTTTAATATATGCAAATGAGGCTTTAGGAGCAATGGGGCGTTGCCGTCACACCTGGATACACTTTTAAAGGGGTTGTCCGGGTTCAGAGCTGAACCCGGACATACCCTTATATTCACCCAGGCAGCCCGCCTGAACAGGGCATCGGAGCATTTCATGCTCCGATGCCCTCCCTTGCCCTGCACTGGATCCAGCGCAGGGCAAGGGCTCTTCTACTGGCTAGGGCAGCGCTAAGCCCGCCCATCAGTGCCGGTGACATCACTGGGCTCACTGCCGGGCGGAAGCCTCCGCCTGGCAGAGCCCGGTACGTCACCGTAACCGGGCTAAATGCCTTTGCCCTGCGCTAATTAGCGCAGGGCAAAGGAGGGCATCGGAGCATAGGATGCTCCGATGCCCTGTTTAGGCGGGCTGCCTGGGTGAATTTAAAGGTATGTCCGGGTTCAGCTCTGAACCCGGACAACCCCTTTAATGACTGTCCAGGCAGGCCTGATGAGGTTTTCACTGTCTGGCCATGTCACTGCCAAGTGCAACTTTCATAGGTACAAATCTGCTGACAGATTCCCTAAAAGTGTAACTGTCATGAAAAATGACACTTGGTAGTGACCTGTAAAAAGTTCCAATTGGTGGGGGTCCAGGTTCAGAGACTTGGCAATCTCTACATCCAGACCCCACTGCATTATGACGCCTTAGATGGTTTTGCAAATGACAGCAACATTTTACAGAGGATGTGTCAGATCCCCTGTCTCTGGCATTCATCACCTGGTCAGTGAGAGGAACCAGCAGGAAGAATGGAAAGATAAGGGGCAAAACAGTGCCAGGGGCATGAGTGACCACAACACCCTTCCTGGACACAAGAAGAGCCAGTGGTCACCTCCAGCGGCAGGACCAGTTGCTAGGCGACCACAAGAACTCATAGGTGCTGCCTAGCAGGCTCAGAATAACTACATCCGTGCACACATTACTACCGACCTCTCCAGGCTGCAGCACGGTCACACACATCCCCTCCTCCACCAGCAGAGCGCCATGCTCCCGGCTCTCCTCAATGGCGGTGCTGGGCCCGGGCTTGCGTGATTCAGAGGCAGCTGCTAGCTTACAGCGTTCAGACAAAGCATCTCTGCTCTTTACGGATCCGCTCTTTCCAGGCCGGATCTTGTACGAAGGTCCCGGGCGGGCACTGACAGGCCGCTGCTTCATAGCGGAGATTCACAGTGACCTGAGAGCAGCGGCGCCACAAGAACAGGTTTGAATAGAGCAGCACGGTGCTTTGCGGAAGGGACAACCAGAAATTTCCCTGGGTAAAAAGCGGTCTATCCGAATACTGAGGAAAAACAGCCACCAGAACCCAGGGATAGTTGCTGTTCGTCCCGTACGCTCTGACGTCTCTCTGTTCCGCCTAGTGATGCGAACATTGGTATAGAAGGGACTTCACTGCGCAGCTGCGGCCTCTAGCGTTTGAGTGATGTAAATGTCAGTTCCAGGTCCTCCATTCATCTGCCCAGGTGCCAGAGTGTGCCAGGGTTCTGTTCACAGTGTGCCAGCGCCTCTTCTCTGTGGCCTTTTTATATACAGCATCTCTTGTGTGTGTCCATTCATACATAGTGCCTCTTGTCTGTGTCCTCTTTATAAAGTTTCTCTTGTCTGTACCCATTTTATATATAGTGCCACTTTATTTATATCGCCTCTTCTCTGTGCCCATCTTGTCTCCATCCCTTTTACATATAGCACCTCTTATCTGTGCCCACTTTACATATAGCGCCAATTCTCTGTGCCCGCTTTACATATAACACCTCTTATCTGTGCCCACTTTACATATAGCACCAATTCTCTGTGCCAGCTTTACATATAGCACCTCTTATCTGTGCCCCCTTTATATATTGTACCTCTTCTCTGTGCCCCATTTCTATATTGTGCCCCTTCTCTGTGGCACCTTTATATGTAGTGCTTCTTCTGTGTGCCCCCTTTCTAGTGCCTCGTCTCTGTGCCCCCTCTATGCATACAGGCATACAAACAGTATAATCCTCCCTGGTCCCCTGATGTCATGCAGCAATGCAAGCCTTGCCAGGTCTGCTCCTGGGGAATGTCACAGGCGGTGCAGTGACTCCTGCATCATAACAAAGCGTGGAAATGGCAGGTCAAGGAGCTAATAGTTCCCCTGTCTCGTCAGCACTGCCAACTGCTTAGTGTAAGTGTCCAGGGAAGAGATGGCGATAATTCCCGTACAAGCATCATAGTTTCCCGTTCAGGTTATTTTACTCCCTAAAAAAAAGTCTAATGCGTAACCAATATGGGTTAGACTTTTCCCTGCAGTTCATCAGCGCAGGGCACGCCGTGGATGGCACAAGTAGCGCAGTGATGCTGCTGGTGCCTGAAATAACCAATAACAAAGCTCTGGATGGGCAGTGGGCTTTAGTTTTTGAAACTTTTGATATATCATAGGGGAATATCAAAAGTGTTGATCGGCAGGGTGTCCCAGTGCTGAGACCCCCTCTGATCTCTAGAACGTGGAGTCTGAAGCTCTCAGCCTGACTGCTGAGTGCGATGGTGAAGACAGTCCCATAGACTTTCTATTGAGACGGTCTTCAGTATCATGCTCAGCATTGAGGAGAAGGAGCATTCGGCTGAGGGCTTCACACTCCTTGTTCTAGACACCCAGGCGATGTTGGACTATATTAAGGAGACCCTTAAAAGCGGATTCATTCAAGTCGGGAGCAGGTTTCTGCTTCGAAAAAAAATAACAGGGGCTGAATAAGTTCACATTGACGAACAAGTACCCCTTATTTCTCAGCTCTGTGACGAGATTCTTAACAAAATTGGGATCAGGGAGCCTTACAACCTGATCCACATTCGAGAGGGTAACAAATGGATGACAACTATTAGGAGTACCTGTGTTCCAAGAGTTTGTCAATCACATCTTTCAAGAAAATCTTCATGTCTGTGTGATGGTCTACCTTGAAATTCTGATGTACTCTATTGACGACATCACACGAGCGACACATCCACATCATGCACCAATGTCTGCAAAAGAATAGGCTATATGGCAGATTTAAGAAATGCCTCTTCAAAAATCCATCTCTTGCCTTCCTGAGTTACATAATTTCTGACCAAGGTATGCAAATAGACCCTGAAAAGCTATGTGCTGTCTTGGTTTGGTCTCATTCTAACGACCTGTTTGCTTTCCCATGTACCACCTTCTGTCTGTCTCTGGATTTGACCCTTCCCTGCCTGACCAGACTACTGCCTGAATTCTGCGTT
This sequence comes from Rhinella marina, assembly GCA_900303285.1. Classification (NCBI taxonomy): domain Eukaryota; kingdom Metazoa; phylum Chordata; class Amphibia; order Anura; family Bufonidae; genus Rhinella; species Rhinella marina. Next base: position 135,625 of record ONZH01002178.1, on the reverse strand, counting down.
GACCCTCAGGTGCCTGCCCTGACCATCAGACAAACTCTGCCTGCTCTGACTTTGACTTGTCCCTGACTACAGTTTTGCCTGACCACTCAGTGTTTTGCTCCAGTTCTTCTTGACTCCTGTGGGTCAGCAATCTACTGAACAAGACTACTCGAACAGGTAGCAGTGGTTCCTCTGCAACAGAGTCCAGAGCCCTGTGTAGAGGTTAAAGGATGAAGACCAGGGAGGGCAATTAGATAATGCCCCAAATAGCTCAAGTCAAATCTGTTCAGCAGACACAGCGGATACACATCAACTTTGTAATACATATGCTTACTTTAAAGTGATTTCACAGCTGATAGACTCCCCTTAAAGCAGGTATCTGAATTTTGCTGGTGCCAATCCTTGCTCACCAGAAACACTAACTTTCTAATACATTTACAAAAATGACCCATTTGTCCGATTTGGCTGGACATCACATGGCATGTGATGTAATGTATTCCCCCTGCTCTAGTGACCTCCTATAAGCCAATCACATGGCTAAGGAAGTGATAGTCCCAGTCCATCATAGGGGACATCACCATTGATGTGCTGTTAGGGTAGTGCTCAGTTTTGTTGGTGCAAAGTACCCGCTGTACTTTTCAGGTTCCACATATGTGGTTCAAGCATTTGCACTGCTTTTGAATTGTCCTGGGAGTCACTGACTGGAGCAAGATGGAGCATAAAAAGGAGAGCTGGGCAGGAAACAGAAGGAGGCATGATGGGAAATGTAGTCTAAGCGTAAAGCAGAGACCATGATGACAAACGTCATGTAACAGTGACCATGGATATTGGTCATTTCAATTTTTTTTAACAAATGGTCAGATTATGTTTGGTACACAGTGGGAACGAGTTTATAGTAACATAGTTTATAAGGCCGAAAAAAGACATCTGTCCATCCAGTTCGGCCTGTTTTCCTACAAGTTGATCCAGAGGAAGACAAAAAAACCCTGTGAGGTAGAAGCCAATTTTCCTCACTTTAGGGAAAAAAAATCCTTCCCGACTCCAATCAGGCAATCAGTATTACTCCCTGGATCAACGACCCCTCTCTAGTAACTATAACCTGTAATATTATTACCCTCCAGAAATACATCCATACATCTCTTGAACTCTTTTAGTGAACTTACCATCACCACCTCCTCAGGCAGAGAGTTCCTTTTGGGTAGTGGTGGTCTCAGAAAACCCCTTCAAAGAAAATTTCTACTAAATTCATTGATTACTTATGCCATACGTGGGGGTTCGACCAATAGGATCCAATAACTATGAAGGTTTAGAGGCATTGTTTGCTGTGGAACCCAGGAACCTAACAATGGCCTCTGGCCCTGATCCTCCATCAACATAAAATTTGAAAAAGGCTTTTCTAAACCAGACCACCCTTTCCATATCACATGGAGGAAATAAAGGGATGAGGGTCACCAGTGTTGCTGCCGAATGAGCACTTGCCCAGTTTTTCCCCTGGTGATAACAGATTTCGGTGGGGTCATCCCATTGAGGATAGGTGTTCATCTGGGGACAGTTCAATGCAAAGGGATACTCTAAAGTGTACAACCCCTTTAAGAATCATCTAAAATGTCAGCCCTTTAGGCCAGCTATCTCCATTTGAATATATGTTTCTCTCATCTGCTCTCAAATATTTTGACTCCTAAGATTTTAATCCCTTTAGAGCCTCAGCAATCATTTACTTGGCCCTGATTTGGATATGATTAGCTCGATACCTAAGTTTCCTCTTACATAATCCCCTGGATGATACAAGAGTGAAGGACCAGTCTGCACATATACAAATCAGCCTGTATGCTGATTCTGTGGGAGGGCATCCATCATATGTATTTACACAGTCAGCCATCATCCCCTGGAAAGCAAATAGCTCTTAGCAATTATTCACCAACGGGAGTTTTCTTGTATTGTCCTGCACCAACACTCAGCTGCAGTCCTGGGAACATTATGCTTGTTATATCTCCAAGACTGGACTGTGTCTTTATAGTAATTCTTCACTTCTATTTTGCCCTGGGCTGTAAGGAAACAAAATATGAGACCGAATTCAGTGTTCCTGGAGATTACGTCATAGGGGGCTTATTCCCCTTCCATAAAGCGGATGCATCAATATCCTCTATTCCTCTGGTTGACAACTGTGATAGGTAAGAGGGGAGGGGGCACTTATTTATTTCAACTGAAACACATTTTCCTGTTTCATTCAAATAAAAGCATCACTAACTTTTCAACAAATTTTGTGTTACTCAATAGTACAGTGTGGCCATTATATCACTTGTATCTGGCATTTTCTAGCAGCCATCCACTGCACACACAGAAAGCAGAGGAGAACCTGCTTCTTACCTTTCTCTTACTCACTAAGAACAAGCCCCAGGATCATGGAGGGGCTGTATATTTGTGAATTTAGCATTTGTGCTGAGATAGAAACTTCCTATGTAGTTGTGCATTCTCTTTAGTGTCTCTCCTTGAGTCCTGTCTCACTCCTGCTGCTGCTCACTCCTACCCCTACTCTCTCCATAGACTTGTATTGACATGTATAGTGTGATACTTCAGCAGATCTGGTCCAGCTGGAGATGGAATAAAACATTTTTCAACATGAAAAGCAAGGTGGGGAAGCTGATAGCCTGAGACATTAGACATTTCTCACTGATAAAACATATTACAAAATTTCTTGTGGTCGCTTGTACTATTAATTTATGCAAAGTTGTGTGAAAAGTGACATATCAAAGGTCACCACCGTTCGCTAGAATGTAATGAAAGAAACGCTCAGACACTGCATACTCCTTGCTGCAGAAGACTGAATCTAGACAAGCTCATAGACTTTCTATTGAGCCTGTCTCCTGCAGCGAAGAGAGAGTGCGCTATATACCTTTGATATGTCGGTATCACATATCAAAAGTTTTTCAAAGTTCAGTGACACTATACTTGAGCTATAATAAAAAGTTCTGCAACATTCTAATATACCTTGGGGCAGATTTACTAAACCTATCGATGGTGTAAACTTAGGGGTAATGTATCAATATGCAACTTTTTTTTTTTTAAGTTTCTGCTTGGTTTGGAGTAATTTTTTGAGACAAACTTACAAAATGTCCCAAACTAAATCCAGCAAAAGTGTAGCTCAGCCCACAAACCATCTGGATGCCTCTTAGTAAATGCAAACTGCCAGACATGGCGCAAACCACCCTAGTAATGGCGCAAATATCCCCATTAGACAGGCTGTCTAGACCTGCACCAGATTAATCAGTGGCTCAGGCTGGATGATAAATGGGGTGCAGGGCTAGACACTTTTATCTTAAAGAGGCTCTGTCACTAGGTTTTAACCTATGTATTTAAATACATAGGTTAAAACCCCTTAAAGGGTTTCTGTCACCAGATCTGGGCATATTAAACAGGATGACATTTGCAATGTGCAAATGTCACCTGATGCCCAATCTGGTATTAATTTTTCTATTGGTGCCCCCGTTTTTGATAAAAATGATGTTTTATTTTATGCTAATTAGGCTTACTAGGTGCAAGGGGCGGTTACCCTGCACCTAGTAAGCTCCATTTGCCCACCTGCGGTCACGCCTACCTTGTCTTGATTGACAGGGCCAGGCAGCTTGTTCGATCCTCTGCCGGCCCTGTGCGCGATTCAAATCCCGCGCCTGCGCCGTGTGGAATAAAATTGGCGCAGGCGCAGTGAGCGACGCTGGCCGCCGGGCTCCCGGCTACCTCACTGCGCCTGCGCCGATGACGTCAGCGTGTACTCTGACGTCATCGGCGCAGGCGCAGTGAGGTAGCCGGGAGCCCGAAGGTCCGAAGGCTCATTAACATACAGTTTTAAGTTCGTTTTCCAGCACAACCGCTGCGCTGTACTCTGCAATAAAGGTATGTTATAAATGTACAAGTTAAGGGGTTTTAACCTATGTATTTAAATACATAGGTTAAAACCTAGTGACAGAGCCTCTTTAATCTATACCAACTATTGGTTGGCTACCTAGAGATAGAATTTTACACCAAAATAGAGGCGCAATTGGGGCCTTAATCGGCATGAGGAAACATATAGGCCATACATGTTCCTCTAGAATTCTGGGAAGAAATGTATGCAGATGAGCTCTTAACAAGCTCTACCTCTGATACCAACAGATGTAAGGCAGCTATCCTGTAAGTCAGTGTTCAACCCTTTAAACAGGCCTTGAGACATGACTTGGATAATAAATAAGCCAGCATCTCATCTGCAGACAGCTTTTTTGGTTGATGGCCCCTCATCAGCAGAGAGTACTGGCTTAACTGGATGAGAGGACTAAGTCAGGATTTGGGGGGTACTATATCTCCTTGGGGAGAGAGCGCCTTAGTCTGTATGATGAGACTTATAGGCCATACATGCTCCTCTGGACTTCTGGGAAGAAAGGGATGTATGACCTATAATGCCCCTTTCACACGTGCAGGAGACTCGCACGTCTCCCGCAACGCATCTACAGGGCTGGACTCTGTCAGTGCCGAGTGTCAGTGCCGAGTCCAGCCCTGTAGATGCGTTGCAGGAGACGTGTGAGTCTCCCGCATGTGTGAAAGGGGCATAAGTCTCCTCACGACAACTAAGGCGCTCACTCCTCAAGGAGAGATAGTACCCCCCTAATCCTGACTTAGGTCTCTCAACCAGTTAAGCCAGTACTCACTGTTCTGCACTGATGAGGGGCAATCACCCTGAAACAGCTGTCTGCAGATGAGATGCTAGCTTATTTAATATCTGAGTCTTGTCTCAAGGCCTACAGTATTTAAAGGGTCAAACATTGACTTACAGGATAGCTGCCTTACATCTGGTGGCATTAGAGGCAGAGCCTGTTAAGAGCTCATTTGCATACATTTCTTCCCAGAATTCTCGAGGAACATGTATGGCCTATAAGTTTCCTCACGCCGATTAAGGCGCTCTTTCCCCAAGGAGAGATAGAACCCCCCAAATCATGTTTAGAGGATGAAAACCCACACAGACCTAATACAGTGGTCCCTCAAGATACAATGGCCTCAGGATACAATATTTTCAACATACAGTGGTCTTTTCTGACCCACCAACATACAGTGTCTCAGACTGGAAAAATAGCTGGATTAGTTACTAGTTAGCAACTATTCCTGACTATTTTATGTACAAACTTGTTTAATCAGTCTTAGTTATCTGCTTATTTGTGATAAATCTTCATTTTCTCTTATCTTGGATGACATTTTGGGGCTTTGGAACCGATTACTCAACTTACAATTGTTTCAACATACATTCCAGGTCGTCCTGGAACCAATTAATATTGTATCTTGAGGGGCCACTGTACTTTACAGCTGAGGGTTTTGCTACAATTGTATCCAGCCTAGACAGTACTACTAAACAGAATAGACTCCAGACTGATATCTTTTACCTGTACTGATATACAGTAGAGACCAAAAGTTTGGACACACCTTCTCATTCAAAGAGTTTTCTGTATTTTCATGACTATGAACATTGTAGATTCACACTGAAGGCATCAAAACTATGAAATAACACATGTGGAATTATATACTTAACAAAAAAGTGTGAAACTACTGAAAATATGTCTTATATTCTAGGTTCTTCAAAGTAGCCACCTTTTGATTTGATTACTGCTTTGCACACTCTTGTCATTCTCTTGATGAGCTTCAAGAGGTAGTCACCTGAAATGGTATTCCAACAGTCTTGAAGGAGTTCCCAGAGATGCTTAGCACTTGTTGGCCCTTTTGCCTTCACTCTGTGGTCCAGCTCACCCCAAACCATCTCGATTGGGTTCAGGTCTGGTGAACCCAATCGAGATGGTTTGGGGTGAGCTGGGCTGCAGAATGATCATTGTCCTGTTGATAAATAAATGATGGTCCAACTAAACGCAAACCGGATGGAATAGCATGCCGCTGCAAGATGCTGTGGTAGCCATGCTGGTTCAGTATGCCTTCAATTTTGAATAAATCCCCAACAGTGTCACCAGCAAAGCACCCCCACACCATCACACCTCCTCCTCCATGCTTCACGGTGGGAACCAGGCATGTAGAGTCCATCCGTTCACCTTTTCTGTGTCGCACAAAGACATGGTGGTTGGAACCAAAGATCTCAAATTTGGACTCATCAGACCAAAGCACAGATTTCCACTGGTCTAATGTCCATTCTTTGTGTTCTTTAGCCCAAACAAGTCTCTTCTGCTTGTTGCCTGTCCTTAGCAGTGGTTTCCAAGCAGCTATTTTACAATGAAGGCCTGCTGCACACAGTCTCCTCTTAACAGTTGTTGTAGAGATGTGTCTGCTGCTAGAACTCTGTGTGGCATTGACCTGGTCTCTAATCTGAGCTGCTGTTAACCTGAGATTTCTGAGGCTGGTGACTCGGATGAACTTATCCTCTGCAGCAGAGGTGACTCTTGGTCTTCCTTTCCTGGGGCGGTCCTCATGTGAGCCAGTTTCTTTGTAGTGCTTGATGGTTTTTGCGACTGCACTTGGGGACACTTTCAAAGTTTTCTTAATTTTTTGGACTGACTGACCTTCATTTCTTAAAGTAATGATGGCCACTCATTTTTCTTTACTTAGCTGCTTTTTTCTTGCCATAATACAAATTCTAACAGTCTATTCAGTAGGTCTATCAGCTGTGTATACACCTGACTTCTACCAAACACAACTCATGGTCCCAACCCCATTTATAAGGCAAGAAATCCCACTTATTAAACCTGACAGGGCACACCTGTGAAGTGAAAACCATTTCAGGTGACTACCTCTTGAAGCTCATCAAGAGAATGCCAAGAGTGTGCAAAGCAGTAATCAAAGCAAAAGGTGGCTACTTTGAAGAACCTAGAATATAAGACATATTTACAGTTGTTTCACACTTTTTTGTTAAGTATATAATTCCACATGTGTTAATTCATAGTTTTGATGCCTTCAGTGTGAATCTACAATTTTCATAGTCATGAAAATACAGAAAACTCTTTGAATGAGAAGGTGTGTCCAAACTTTTGGTCTGTACTGTACTTTGTAGCAAACTATCAGGATACAAGAGCGATTTGTGTTACTGATGTCTTTACCTCACAGAACATTATTTAGAATAGATGTAACTGCAGCAAACCCTTAGCTGTAAAAAGTATTAGGTCATATAACCTCCCATTTATTTTAAAAGAGAGGGGCAGCTGTTACAGCACCAAGTTCCACTCATATACATGTGACTCTATTATTCATATGTGCTGTCCACATACTCTGAATGGCAGGTAAATTTACGCCGTTGTGTAGTTACATCACCCCTTGCTCTATGACTCCTGTTTAGAGATGAGCGAGCATGCTCGGCAGAGCATGCTCGAGTGCCATTTTTGCGGATTTGCGTACGCGTTTTAAAATTCCTATGCTATTCATACGCATATTTTAATCTATACGCAAATGCGTACGAATTGCGTACAAATAGCGTACAAATTCAATTTGTACGCAATTCGTACGCATTTGCGTATAGATTAAAATATGCGCATGAATAGCGTAGGAATTTTAAAATGCGTACGCAAATACGCAAAAATGGCACTCGAGCATACTCTGCCGAGCATGCTCGCTCATCTCTACTCCTGTTCTTTTCTTAAGTCAGTCTTCACTGTAGTTCTGTTGTTAATTCCCTGGAAGCTCAGGAGGAACATAGCTATATGTTTTTCACAGCTAGGAGAGTGTTTGAAACTGAGATGCAGTAGAAATTAGGGCTGACAACCTATAGAGCCTCATGGAAAAGCCCTTTAAGCAATTGTTGTGTTTCATTCTTGCAGAACCCCATTCAATTCCCATGGTTATCATTTGCTGCAAGCAATGAGATTCGCCATTGAAGAAATCAATAATTCCAGCTTTCTTCTCCCCAACATCACACTGGGGTACGAGCTGTACGACATCTGTTCAGATTCTGCCAACATATATGGGACACTGAAGATCCTCTCCCAGTGCACGACTCGCTATATAAAGATGAAAAACAACTTTACCAACTATGATATGAAAGCCATTGCATTAGTCGGACCGTCCAGCAGTAGCTTTGCTTTTGTCACAGCAAGTATATTGGGCAAATTTCTTGTACCACAGGTAAGAGTCCTCTGGGACTACACAAAGGATCTGTCATTGAATTTTTGGAGTGTGTGTTAACAAAATTTCTGCAAAAAAAAGTATCAAATGTTGCACATTGATTAGTTTTGCACATTTTTAGTTTCAAAAGGTATTTATTTAATTGATGGCAAAATGGAATGCAAGAGAATGCATACAAGGTACATAAGAATACAGAGTGGATAAGTAGAATTCTCCTACAATTGTAAGTTAATGATAAACATATCATTAAAATTTAACAATGATGGAACAGTGTGGACTCATCCTTAAACATGGAGTGTTCAAAACAATCCGGATTGAGTAAGATGGGGTAGCCGTCTGGACCCCCCCCCGGTCAAAAAAAAGAGAGAAAGCAAAGGGGACAAGATTATGTGGGAAGTCCTCCAGGAAGGAGTTCGCCACTTGGATGCTATGTGAATCCTGGCAGACATCAATATACAGGGTGGGCCATTTATATGGATAAATAAAATGGGAATGGTTGGTGATATTAACATCCTGTTTGTGGCACAATAGTATATGGGAGGGGGGAAACTTTTCAAAATGGGTGGTGCCCAAGGCGGACATTTTGAAGTCAGCCATTTTGGATCCAACTTTAGTGTTTTCAATGGGAAGAGAGTCATGTGACACATCAAACTTATTGAGAATTTCACAAGAAAAACAATGGTGTGCTTGGTTTTAACATAACTTTATATCTTTCATGAGTTATTTACAAGTTTCTGACCACTTATAAAATGTGTTCAAAGTGCTGCCCATTGTGTTGGGTTGTCAATGCAACCCTCTTTTCCCACTCTTCACACACTGATAGCAACACCGCAGAAGAAATGCTAGCACAGGCTTCCAGTATGCATAGTTTCAGGTGCTGCACATCTCGTATCTTCACAGCATAGACAATTGCCTTCAGATGACCCCAAAGATAAAAGTCTAAGGGGGTCAGATCGGGAGACCTTGGGGGCCATTCAACTGGCCCACGATGACCAATCCACTTTCTAGGAAACTGTTCATCTAGGAATGCTCGGACCTGACACCCATAATGTGGTGGTGCACCATCTTGCTGGAAAAACTCAGGGAACGTGCCAGCTTCAGTGCATAAAGAGGGAAACACATCATTATGTAGCAGTTAAATGGCCCCCAAGGTCTCCCGATCTGACCCCCTTAGACTTTTATCTTTGGGGTCATCTGAAGGCAATTGTCTATGCTGTGAAGATACGAGATGTGCAGCACCTGAAACTATGCATACTGGAAGCCTGTGCTAGCATTTCTTCTGTGGTATTGCTATCAGTGTGTGAAGAGTGGGAGAAGACGGTTGCATTGACAATCCAACACAATGGGCAGCACTTTGAACACATTTTATAAGGGGTCAGAAACTTGTAAATAACTCATAAAAGAATAAAGGTACGTTAAAAACAAGCACACCATTGTTTTTCTTGTGAAATTCTCAATAAGTTTGATGTGTCACATGACCCTCTTCCCATTGAAAAAACTAAAGTTGGATCCAAAATGACCGACTTCAAAATGGCCGCCATGATCACCACCCATCTTGAAAAGTTCCCCCCCCCCATATACTAATGTGCCACAAACAGTAAGTTAATATCACCAACCATTCCCATTTTATTTAGGTGTATCCATATAAATGGCTCACCCTGTATATTTAAGTAGTTTATAGGTAGTGTTATTAAATGTTGGCGGTTTAAGGCCTAGAAGGTATACTGGTGCTGACACAGGGAGATCTTTTCTAAACACCTCAAACAGTCCTCTTTTCATTTTGGACCAGAATCGTCGTACCACGGGACAAGTCCACCAAACATGAAGGGTGGTTCCTGAGTCTTGGCAACCTCTGAAGCATGAGGAAGAGACATTGGAATATATGAGGTGTAGTCTGCAAGGCACTAAGTAAACTCTATGGAGAATCTTCAAAGAGGTTTCCATTAGGGTGACCTGCCAGCTTCCCTTACTGATTGTCATACAACACTCGAACCATTGTTCTAATGTGAGGGTCTCCCTTAAATCTACCTCCCATCCATGCATGAATGCCAGTTTGGTGTCAGGGGGTGGCGAGTTCAGGGTACAGTAGATAGAGGAGAGGATACCCTTCTCCAAAGCTCTGTATTTGCAAAGCCTTTCAAATGTTGTAAAATCTATCACTCTTTGTGCCGGTATCAGGGAGGTTAGAAAGTGGAAGACTTGAGAAGCTCTGAAAAGTTCAGATGACGGAGGGGTAAAAGCAGAGACAAAGTATGTTCTGGACATAAGCTTAGTGCGGCGTAGAAAATCGCCAACATAACGTAGTCTGGTATGCTTCCACCAGACAAATGCAGTCGGTGGTAAACCTGGGGGAAATAGGGGGTTTCCAAATAGAGGAAACATAGGGGAGACGGGACTTTGTAGTTTATATTAAACCATACTTTCCTCCAAAGTTGCAGCATAAGATAGGGAATTTTAGCAGCCGGATTAATTGATCCCAGAGGGATGTCAGGGGACCAGATTAATGCCAGTGGGGATACTGGCCATAATAAATCTGACTCCAAAGTCACCCATTGTGGAGGATTAGGGAGGGCATGAAAGGATACCAATTGTGTCAACCTGGCTGCTAGATAATATTTATAAAGATGAGTCCACCCACCCTTTTATGTAAGTGCATAATACGTCGAGCTATACGCAGTCTCTTATACGCCCATATGAAGCGAAAGATCTCAGTCTGTAGGGATTTCAGGGCTGAACCTGTTATTGGAATGGGGAGGGATCGAAATAGGTACAATATCCGGGGTAAGGTAACCATTTTTACGGTGTGTTTTCTTCCTATCCATGAGAGAGTAGGGGAATTCCAATTTATTAGGTCCTGGTGGAGCTTCAGGATGAGGCGGGCATAATTCCATTTGAAAGTCGAGTCAAGGGTTTTTGGCAGATTAATCCCTAAATAAGGGAGATAATTATATCTGCTTTTGAAACCAAAGTTGAGTGAAATCAAGTCTCGAACATTCAGGGATGTGTTACAATGTAGAATCTCCGATTTTTTGGCATTGATCTGAAGGCCAGAATAACTACTAAATGTACCCAAACACTTCATTAAGTTAGGTAACGTGGTCAGGGGTCTCGTAATAGTAAGAAGCATATCATCAGCAAAAAGACTAACTTTATATTCGCGAGGACCAATTTTAACTTCTGCTATGTTTGGGTCAGTATGGATCATTATGGCCAACGGCTCAATAGCCAAAGCAAAGGGCGGGAGAGAGGGGACACCCTTGACGAGTACCTCGACAGATGTGAAAAGAAGTAGGATCATCAGTCGGCAATTTAAGAAAGGCTGTTGGAGTCGTGTATAATGTTTGTATGGAACGTAGAAAAGCTCCTGATATGCCCATGGCGGACATAACCTGGTAGAGGTAAGACCAAGAAAGGCTGTCAAAGGCCTTTTCTATATCTAAGGCTAATAAAGAGAGAGGTTCAGAGTTTGTATTAGCCCATTGGATGATATTACAGCTTTCCTTACATTGTCTGGCGCCTGTCTACCAGGGATAAATCCCACCTGGTCATAATTGATCAGTGTAGGAAGATGATAGTTGAGGCATTTAGCTAAAATGGAGGTAAAGATTTTAAGGTCCACATTAAGTAGGGATATGGGGCAATAATTTGCGGGGTATAAGGGGTCTTTATCAGGCTTAGGTATCACTGTTATAAGTGCATTAAGCATATCAGATGGTAACTTACCCCCATGAAGGATATAATTACACAAATTCTTTAAGTGGAGTGTCAAGATATCTTTACATTTTTTGAAGTAAAGTGCCGAAAACCCATCTGGGCCCGGGGATTTGCCCAATTTAAGGGACGCTCTTGCCATATCTATTTCTTCGTCTGTAATGTCAAGGTTAATAGATTCCCTAGCGGATGAGGATAGGGTTGGTATCGGTAGAGTTGCAAGAAATGAAGAAATATCTGCTGTGGGAGGATCGGTGGGTGGAGAGTATAATTTTTGGTACAAAGCATGGAATTGTTGGTAGATTGTAGTTGGATTGGAAGTAGTCTGCCCCCTAGCGTCTTTGATTTGGTATATAGTGTTAAGTCGTTGTCTGGCTCTCAATTTAGCTGCTAACATCCTGATGATGATGATTTACAGGGGAAAAATAAGTATAGCCACGTTGCGAACCGTTATACTCTCTCCAACAGTCAGCAATGTCTAGTCCTTGCATAATGCGCCGTACCGAATTTTTGGACTTGGAGGACAATTTGTCCGCTACAGGGGAGGACCTATCCAATTGTGCATTGAATGTCATATTAAAATCCCCACACCAAACAATTGATGAGGGATAGTATTGTTCAAGCTGTTTTCCCAGGGTGTGGAAGAAAGAAACAGGCTGACTATTGGGAGCATAAGAGTTAACTATACATAAAGGGGTATTGTATAGAGATCCCACCACTATTATATACCTTCCCTCACTGTCTACCACAGTGGTCTCAATTTGGAAAGGTAAGAAGATTTTAATAAAAATGGCCACTCCTCTGCTTGTAGAGGGGTATGGAGCTTTACGCCTCTTTTGTGGAGAATTAAACCCCCTAACATTATGAGATATGATCTTACACATGGCTAGTGTATAAAGTAGTGCTTAGATCCTGAAATAAGGGAACATGTCCAGAGCAAATGGAGAGCAAGGGAAAAGGACGACAGGATGAAGTAAACACCGGGGGAGTCCATCGAGAGCCACACAAAAGTAGTACAATAAAAGAATCAGCAACACATAAGTGTAAACTCAGCAAAACCAACTGAACAATAATAACAATCAGGGGCCACTTGTCGAGCCAAACGTGTCGACATTGTGTCCTGAAACGCACATGGCGTGGAAGGAACATGGAGCCTAAGCTCCGTGGCAATCAGCTCAAATAATGACTTGTAAAGGGAAGAATATAGGAGGAGAAAACAAGAAAGAAAAAAGAGAAAGAATAAGGGGATGAAGAGAAAAAAAATTGAAAAGAAAGAGAGGGGAGGGCACGGGAACAAGGCATACCTTTCCAAAATAAGGAGTGAGGTGGATGGTGAAGGTATTTTGCACATTTTTAAAGGGATTTTCCAGGGCTTAGATATTAATTGGCACCTATCCTCTGGACAGGTGAGGGGGCCGACACCCAGCACCCCCATCCTCCTGTCCTTGTGTAACTATACATGACCCCAGGGGAGGGGTAAGGCTAGGTTCTCGTTGCATTTTTTAGTTCAATTGTTCTTCTCCATTATAAGAGTAGAACACCGAAAATAATGGCTTCTGGCAAATGATGGAAATGAGCGCCACTTGACAGACCTCGTTTACTATAATGGGATGTGATTTTCATTAGAAAACCACTTATTTTACCGGACAAAAGGGCACAACATGCTGCCGTATTGTGTCCTGGATTTTTAACATGGACTTCGGTTTATGTGATCAATCTCCCCAATCAATAAGAGGGCATACTTGCTCTCTGGTTGTCACAAAAGGAGACAGAAGCTGAGTGTCTGCGCCTAATTAGGGCGTTTACACAGTGTGCTGTCCGCACCTTTTGCTGCCCCATTGAAAATTAATCGGTCCGCACCCGTTCCGCAAAATTGCGGAATGGATGCAGAACCATTATGTGGACGTGTGAATGGACCCTTATCCTGTCCATACTGATTATTTAGCATTAAATTTGCTGACCACTTCTCTAGCGATACCTGTTACAAACTACACTAATAGAGAGGAATATCTAATAGATTTCTGACAGACAGAAAAGGTTCACGTCAGTCAGAAAACACATTTTCTCTCAATGACTTTCGCCATAAATGGTTTTCAATTTGTATTACAAAACAGACCAGTGTGATAAACTAGGGCAAAGTGGGCTCCTGTACAGGGCAGCAAGGTTCAAGGGTAGCACTGAAATAAGTGTAAGGGATATAGTTTCCTTAGCTTTGTTATTCGTTACTTCTCCATGAGAGCTCAATTCGTTACACCTGTTCACACATAAGCCCCTTTATATTAAAAATGAATGGGAAAAATGGTTTTAATAAAAAAAAAAAAAAAAACTGATCTAGCCATTGGTGTTATATAACACCCAGTGTTAAGCCGCACCCAAAGCCACATCCCCTTTTTACCCATTTAAAATTGTCTGGCATTTTTTGTTTCAACCCTAGTCACAGGCTGCGGTGTGGTGCCCTGTTCCCTAAAATCAGGAATAGGCTGCCATTATATTTCTCTCTCTCTCTGCAGCTTTGCCACTGTGGCTGCTCTTCCCTGCTGCAGCAGCCTGTTCAGCAGGGCCCACTTTACCCTCTCCCCCAGCTGGGGGATGAGAGCACATCATCTGGTATACACCACACACTGTACTAACAATGGTGCCTCCTGGTGCTAATATAAAGAGCCTCTCCTTCTTCTGAGCAGGTGGTGCACTAGCTCTGTCACTACTCATAGCACACATGCACATAGCATTCCTTCAGTCTTTTGGATGGGAAATGAGCTAGCCAACACTGTGTCATCAAATGATTATGGTCCCCTTTGCAGTGGCAGCATATCATCAGGGTGATGCTGGAGCAGAAGCACCATTCTTAAAGTGTCACCAATGTAAGGTGGCTCTTATCACCTCCTTACAGATGTACACGAGGATTAATCTGGGTGATTTGTTATAGCAATGAAAAACAATTATACTGGAAAGACCTCAGAGTCTATAATGTACTGTAAATACACAGAGTAGTGAGTGAGGCTCTGGGGTATAATACAGGCTGTAACTCAGGATCAGTACAAGTAATGTAATGTATATACACAGTGACTCCACCAGCAGAATAGTGAGTGCAGCTCTGGAGTATAATACAGGATATAACTCAGGATCAGTACAGGATAAGTAATGTAATGTATGTACACAGTGACTCCACCAGCAGAATAGTGAGTGCAGCTCTGGAGTACCAGCAGGGTAGTGAATGCAGCTATGGGTTATAAAACAGTATATAATTCAGGATCCATACAAGATCAGTAATAATGATGTGAATACAGCTCTGGAGTATAATATAGGATGCATCTCAGGATGAGTACAGGATAAGTAATATAACGCATGTACACAGTGACTCCACCAGCAGAATAGTGAGTGCAGCTCTGGAGTATAATAGTGGCTGTAACTCTGACTCAATACATGATAAGTAATGTAATGTATGTAGACTATGATTGCACCAGCAGAGTAGTGACTGCAGCTCTGGGTTATAAAAAAATATATAATTCAGGATCCATACAAGATCAGTAATAATAATGTGTATACAGCTCTGGAGTATAATATAGGATGTATCTCAGGATCAGTACAGGATAAGTAATATAACGCATGTACACAGTGGCTGCACCAGCAGAATAGTGAGTTCTGCTCTGGAGTATAATACAGAATATAGCTCAGAATCAGTACAGCATAAGTAATATAATGTATGGACACAGCATGTAGATCCACTGCAAAGGTGAACTATACATATATGCTTTAGTGGAATAACAATATACATTTCTCTTACCCTATTTAATGTATATTTTGCAGATAAGTTACTCGGCCTCCAATGAATTGCTCAGCCGTAAGCAGATATACCCATCCTTCCTTCGCACGATTCCCAGCGACAAACTACAAGTGGAAGTCATCTTGAACTTGCTGCAGAGGTTTAAGTGGACATGGATAGCCATAGTGGGCAGTGATGATGTCTATGGCAGGCAGGGCTTACAAGACTTATACTATTTGGTAACAAACAATGGCATTTGTGTAGCTTACCAAGGGTTAATTCCATACAGCACAGACAGGACTACTGTCCAAAAGATGATTGCTAACATAGTGCAGGCCCGCGTCCGATTAACTGTGGTTTTCTCTGCCTATTTTAATGCCAGGATATTTTTTGAGGAAGTGGTTAATGCCAAAATAACGGATTATGTCTGGATTGGCAGCGAGAGCTGGTCTGTGGACTCACAGATTGCTGGGCTGCCAAATATCCAGAGCATTGGCTCAATCCTGGGGGTGTCAGTGGGTCAGATCTATTTCCCAAAACTTGTAGACTTTGAGATTGAATATGTAAAATCAATAAAATCATTGGACTCAAGTCACTATGGCTGCAATCAAGTGTGTCAGGACTGTCAGTCATTCACTGTGCAGAACATGTCCATCCCCAGCCAATTCGCTATGTCAGCTTCTTTTAATGTGTATTCTGCTGTCTACGCCATAGCCCATGGCTTGCATGGCTTACTGGATTGCAAATCTGGACAATGCAGAAATGAGACAGTTTATCCTTGGCAGGTAAGTGTCTATCCATAACTGTTTCACCCCTGAGATCTCCAGCAAAGTTGAGGGAAGTGTTACAGCACATTGAACATTTAGCAGACACAGCGCCACCTTTATCTGTAGGCTATATCTGGCATTGCACAGCCCAGCGACAGCAATCAGTATTTCCTTAAAGGGGTTCTCTGGGAATCAAGAAAATGAAAATACTTAAATATTAATTTATTATAAATATATTCCCAAATACCTTTCATTGGCTCCTTTTGTCTGGGGAAGCGATCATCAGGGGAAATAAAATGGCCGCAGTCCTATTAGTAGACACAAAGCCTGTCCTAATCACACAGGAGGACAAGCTACTTCACCACACTGCGGTAAAGAGCTGTTTCATCCCCCTCTGTAATCTTAAATACTACTGATCTTTAGCTTAATGTCTGTAGATATGGAGTTCATGAGGAGACCAGAAGTGGAGAGTGGAGGTGGGAATGAGGCTGATGAGCAACAGCTCTTGTCTCAATTACCACAGTCTGTCCTGTCCGTCCTCTCTGTACTCCATGTCTCCTCATGAACGCCATTCCTACAGAGATTCGGCTGATGATCTTATCATCTGTATTCAGGATCCATGACAAGTAGGACAGAGAGGAGGATGAGGCAGATCTTTACCTCAGTGTTGTGAAGAAACTTGTCCTGTTGTGTGATCAGGACAGGTTCTGTGTGTGCTAATAGGACAGCGGCGATTTTATTTCTCCTAACTATTACAACTTACAGACAAAACGAGCCATTATAACTAATGAAAGGTATTTAGGAATATATTTATAATGAAGTAATATTTAAATATTTTCATTTTCTTAATTCCCAGAGAACCCCTTTTTCTTTACAGCAGCCACTATAGGTGAGATGCGGTACTGCATGTGGCCATTCACCAGATCCGCAAGAGCATGATCTACTCCTTGTCACAGCTTTCTGCTTGAATTATAGATACAGTAAATGTGCCTTCTATTTGTTTTTGCTTCCCAGCTCTTGGAATATGTAAAGAAGGTGAATTTCACTCTCTACAATCAGTCCATCTATTTTGACAGTAACGGGGACCCAGCCACCGGCTATGACATAGTGATGTGGTCTTGGAATGGAGTTATCCCATCATTCAAGGTCATTGGTTCATACAGTAAAGTTGAAGGAAGTCTCAAACTAAATGAAGAGCTTAAATGGCACACCAAAGATAACTCTGTAAGTCAATCTGTATGCTGGAGGACCCTGAGCTTTGTACTGCAAGCATACTTGCAATAACTTAAAACCTGCTTCACAAATCATTTCCAGTAGTGGACAATTGCTTGAAAAGCTGTATATATCCTACAGGCAGCCCATGCAGCTGCTGTAGGGCTGTGGAATAGAAGGCCTTCAGCTCAGGATGGTTGTATCATAGTTCCAATTGGGTGGTAAGAACCTAAGAAAGACTCTACAGAAAAAAAACATTGGTAAAAGACAGGGGCAGACTGGGAACTTAAAGTGGCCCTGGAAAAGAAAAACTAAAATTAGCCCTATTTTGTAGGGCTAATCCAAATTAATGGAGGGGCAATACAACAATAGCATGGTGCAAAATGCCATCCCAGCAGAACCAAATAACAAAGTGTACCACAATATACTGCCCCAAAAGCTGACCTTCTGTGGTAGCCACCAATAGGAGGGCATGTGCGGTCGCTGGCCGGGTACATGAGTACCTGATTCTCGCTGCATTAATTACGGTTGAGAGCTCATTACGTACCCAGTCAGAGGCAGAGAGGAGGACTTGGGTGGTCCCCTGGGGCATCGGCCCACCGGGAAATTTAGCCAATCCGCCCCTGGTAGAAGAACCAACCAGGGGGTCCAACAGCACTTCTATAAGTAACGGAAAGAAAGTTGGGTTCAGTTTACCACTGGTTCCTTTATAACTTAGATATGGGCATATGGTGGTGTGAACTAGTGCTAGAAGGGAGGGTCTATTTTGATTTTTGCTATAGGATCTCTCTTCGTTTAACTACTCCATGCAACAAAGCCAATGTAGCCACAGCCTTTCTTGAGGTCTTGAGTATAGAGTATAGTGGTATGTCCTTCTTTCTTATTTTCTACAACCTAGTGGTCTCAGGAAACATTATTGTCTCTATGAACCCTACTACTTGTCATGTAAGGCTCGAAGGATTTGGGGTATCCCTACAAATAAAACTAACTGGAAGTTACAAGATTTTAAGAAAATCTAGAGTGGGAGAAGTCCAAAAGAGCAGCAGTATTTACTCATCTCCTTCATTTATCTGGGTGACAGTTTTTGTGTGTTTGACTGCAGGTTCCCGAATCAATTTGTTCAAAAGAATGTGCAAAGGGAGAAAGACGAGTGCAGACGGGATCTCATTCTTGCTGTTTCGATTGTATCCCTTGCCCGAAAATGACTTTTGTCAACCAAAGCGGTGAGATGTGGTGTTATGTGCAGCTTCTGAATAATTCTTAAACAACATTGGCGGATACTTCAGACTCCTTTCATAGTCCACAGCCATACACAAATAAATTGACTTCTTATGAGATTTGGGTCTGTCGTGTTTGAAGGCTATGTGTCTATTTAAATATCTTCTGATGTGGACAGGTTCTCCTCAGGTATATAGTTACCCAAAGTGTGCCTCAACTATAGGGATAGACATTTGAAATGTACTCAAACATTAGGCACCTTTCTCCACCGTATTTGACACTGACCTAAGATACACCTGTACTATATATGCTATACCATATATGCTGCTGGAGATACTTAGCATTTTTGCTCTTTGCTACCTCTAGTCAATCAACAAACTTGACAGGGCATTCACTGATAAATTTTTATAGGATTATTCTAGGAAACATGTCCACCCATCTACTGGTCATTACTAATCAATATGGCATACAGATTTAATAAAGTCCATTTGAGACAATGAGACACCTCAACATTCATCAAGTCCTAGTGTACCATTTGCCTTTGGTTATTATCCAACACCCTGCTTATATTAAATGTATATATAGCATTTACATAATGCCAATAATTTGTGTTTTACAGATCTCTACACCTGCCAGCCATGCGGATCCAGTCAGTGGTCACCCATGAGGAGTGAGATCTGCTACAACAGAACCTTAGAATATCTTCCATGGACTGATCCATTGTCACTTGCCCTTCTGTCAACCGTTACTTTGTTGCTATTACTAATAGCGGCAATCACCATTATATTCATTATGAACCTCAATACCCCAGTAGTGAAGTCAGCAGGAGGGAAGATGTGTTTGCTGATGTTATGGTCCCTGATGTGCTCCTGTTGTACCCTATATTGTTATTTCGGTAGGCCACAGGTGGTCACATGTATGGTAAGACAACCCGTCTTCTCTGTAAGCTTTACCATTTGCTTTTCTTGCATTGTAGTGCATTCCTTCCAGATAGTCTGTATTTTCAAAATGGCCACCCACATGCCCAGAGTGTACGACATGTGGGTGAAGAAGAATGGCTCAGATATCTTTATCGTGGTCAGTACCGCTGGTCAGATCCTGATTTGTGTCATCTGGATGGTGCTGAAGCCACCTATACCCATTGAAGATTATGCCACGTTCCCTGAGCAGATCATACTGAAGTGCTCAGAGACAGTCTCTGTGGGCTCTGTGGCTCAGATTGCTTACATCGGGCTCCTGAGTATGTTGTGCTTTACCTTCTGCTACATGGGGAAAGATTTACCAGATAATTACAATGAGGCAAAATGCATCTCATTCAGTTTATTGGTGTATTTCTTCTCCTGGATTGCATTCTTCACCACCTATATCATCTACCAGGGGAAGTACATAGTGGCCGTCAACGTTGCCGCTGTATTAGTCAGTGTCATGGGGATTCTTATCGGTTACTTTACTCCAAAATGTTACGTTATTCTCTTTAGACCAGAACTCAACACTACAGAGCATTTCCAGACGGCCATACAGAACTACACAAAGAAACAGTCTGCTACTGACTAGGACGCTTGCTGTTATTTCTGTTTTATATATTAACTATAGACAGGGCTGGATTATAGGGACCTCCACCTCCCACCCCCTTCCGATCTGCCCAGCATCTTCTAGTTACACACCTGGTAGACACTATTTATATAGACAGTGTATACTCTACTCACCTCTGGCTGAACAGGGATCACCTTACAGGGGTTGTCCAGGGATTTTTTTATTTAAGTTTACCCCCTAGCCAGAGGTACTTGTGGAGAAATCCATGCTCATCTGCTCCTCAGTGCTCTGAACTTCCGATTCTTGTCTGTCAACTTCCAAACGGACAGGTTCACGTGCTCCTCTGCAGCTGAAGACTGGTGCGGTGGCAGGAGATGAGCGCTACATTCATCTGTATACAGATAAACACTGCAGCAGGGAGAGGCGTCTCTCTTCACTGTTCCTCTGATAGGCCGGCGCAGGCAGCACGATGACGTGTCCGCCTGAGCCAGGCTTGGTGCTGCGCAGGACACAGGTCGCAAGAGGCCTGCATCGCATCACTGCTCGGGGCCATAACTAAAATTGGTTTGGAGGTCATTTTTATTTATTTTATACACTTATATAGCGCTACTATATTCCGCAGCGCTTTACAGATGCCTCAATCCATAACATGAGTGGGGTGGATAATTATAGTTTTACAGTGTAAACTGAAAGTTTTTTAATCCAGTTCCCAGTAATCAAAAAAGTCTGGTAATCTGGTACATTTTCACTCTCTCCCAACAGGAAATTCTTCTGATTACAATTTTTTTTTATTAGATATTAAACTTTGCATTAACATTATTATCTATCGCTTTCTTTTTGAAGGTTTGAGCGAGTTACATAAACATTTCTAAAACCATCCGATAATCCACAGTAAAAAGGGAGATTTCTTACTTGTTACTGTGCAGTAGTTGGTGTTTCATAAAATGCTGGCTTATACTGGTTTGCTGACATGCAGCATTTTTGATACGTCCGATGGTTGCAGCGTCTGTGGGTTATCTTGGTGTTTTTCCAACCAGTATTATGTATAAAGTTTATTAGACACCAGCAGTTTCTGTGAATAAATCGGATTTTCTTGGCTTTTTGTCTATTGTTTAGAAATACCAATCTTCCTATGAACAATAAAACACTGTGCACTTGTTTCATTGTAGTCATTTGTTCACACATGCAGCGAAGGCGACAAGAAACCCGCACTGATATTGGAGGAGGAAAAGCTCTTACAGCTGGCAAAAAATACAAGACTCCAGTGACTATTTAAAGGGAATTTTCTATGTGACTGTGTGACGTAGCTGACAGGCATAAATCACAGAAAAATAAATAATAATTTTAGTGCACAAAAATAGATGCAAACAATATATACTGTATAAACTAAGACCTCATTCTGATATGATAAAATCTGAGACTCTTAGCCAATATATTTTGATCAAAATACATCTGTGCCCACCTACCCAGCGTCACGGTGGTCTCAGGTCAGGCAGGTCCTACGCTAAACCTAACTATGCCGTTGTGCATCTATATCTAGGAGCGTGGACGCTGCACATATAGGTGTGTTGCTTCTAGTGACCTCTATGTGCATACAGCAACCCATATAGGTGTGTTTGCTCCTCCTCTCATTGGTTGCTGTATGCACATAGAGGTCACTAGGAGCAACACACCTATATGTGCAGTGTCCACGCTCCTAGATATAGATGCACAACGGCATAGTTAGGTTTAGCGTAGGACCTGCCTGACCTGAGACCACCGTGACGCTGGGTAGGTGGGCACAGATGTGTTTTGATCAAAATATATTGGCTAAGAGTCTCAGATTTTACCATATCAGAATGAGGTCTTAGTTTATACAGTATACATTGTTTGCATCTATTTTTGTGCACTAAAATTATTATTTATTTTTCTGTGATTTATTTTGATATATGTAGCCACTGACATCCGCAATCATTATCACATCATGCAGGATGTTTTTTATCCTTTTGTTTCTGTGAGTTTTGACAGGCATAATGGACTGCATAATAGAAGTTGAGAACTGTATTATACAAGTGATCAAGCCCCGGGTGGTCAGGGGCGGACTGGGAACTTAAAGTGGTCCTGGAAAAAAATTAAAAGTGGCCCCATGTTGTAGGCAGGATCAAATTGTTAGAAGGTGGAGCAAACAGTGGTGGGGGCAATACCACAGGGCTGCACAAACTAACATCCAAGCAGAACCAAATACCATAGTGAAGCACAAAATACTGGCCCAGCAGAACCAAATACCACAGTGCAGCACAATATACTGCCCCAGCAGAGCCAAATACTACAATGCAGCACAATATACTGTCCCAGCAGAACCAAATACCACAGTGCAGCACAATATATTGTCCCAGCAGAACCAAATACCACAGTGCAGCACAATATACTGTCCCAGCAGAACCCAATACCACAGTGCAGCACAATATACTGCCCCAGCAGAACCCAATACCACAGTGCAGCACAAAATACTGCCCCAGCAGAACCCAATAACACAGTGCAGCACAAAATACTGCACTGTCATTTTTCAGAACCAAATACTACAGTGCAGCACAAAATATGCCCAGCAGAGCCAAATACTACAGTGCACCTCAATATACTGTGACAACAGAACCAGATACCACAGTGCAGCACAACATACTTCCCCAGGAGTACAAAATACATCTTCCTCCTATTCCAGTTGTCTTTTATTAAGATATAGAGGAGGGGCTGAGGTGTGACGCACAGCACAGAGCCAGCACTACCTTCAGCATGCTACTTTGTCACAGAGGAGAATATAGCACTACATACCTATTACAGCCAGTGATATCTCTTCTAATGCAGATGGCCTCATTCAGACCAGACCATTATGACAACTTCCTTCAGCCATGTCTATCTCAGCAGAGCTTGTAAAAGGGAGATTTTAGATTCCTCCCTTTTCCATTATCCCCCATACCTTCTCAACACATACCCCTCTTCTTACTGCCACCCTAACACTGTGTCAGCTGTGCTCCCCAATGCCCACAAATATTATACTGTAGAAAAAAATAGTGCCTCCAGTACTTAAAATGCCCCCTTATAGTGCCCCAAGAAATAATTATGGACCCTACAGTTACTGCACTAATAATAATGATATTGAAATGCCATATTGTGCTCCTAGTAATGCTCCCAGTATTAATCATGTCCCCTTTGTACCACAGTAATGCCTCCTATAGTGCCCCCGGCAATGCCCTATAGTCAGGGGCGGATTGGCCATAGACCTTACAGAGAAACTTCCCGGTGGGCCGATGACCAGGGGGCCGCCTGGGCCCTCCTCACAACCTCCCAGTGGAAGTTTTTGGGGATGTATTTTGTGCTGCTGGCAGTATTTTGTGATGGACTGTGTGGTATTTGGCTCTGTTAGGGTGGAATAATGTACCACAATATGGTATTGCTGGCCCTGCCTTCCATCAATTTGGACCCAACTACAAAATTAGGCCACTTTTAGTAATTTTTCCAGGGCCACTTTAAGTTCCCAGTCCGCCCCTGCCTATAGTGCTCCAAGTAATGCTCCCTATGGTGCCCAAGTGGCAAGGAAAAAAAAATCTATTACTCTATTATTAGTGGGGTCCTGTCTGCAGAGCAGGCTGAAGTCCCCCTCCAGCCTGGCGCCTTAAATGTCACTGCTTCGTGACCATCTGTGCCATTCTACTGCCTCATAGACTTCAGGCCTAGTAGTCTGAGGCCTATGAGAGTGAACAGCAGGGCAGGGAGCCATTAGCTCCAGTGCCCTGCTGCACTATTCATCTATATCGGTTTCCTGAGGATGGTGATAGAGCTGAATTCAGGAGGGCACCTGTAACTGCCAATTGGGTACATAGTAATGCCCTTATGGGGCCAAGCTGCAGTGTAAAGCAGGACAATCAATGTGTCTCTACATCAGTGCATGAAGCTGACACAGAGACACTTAGGGCCCGTTCATACGACCATGTAAACGGGTCCGCACCTATTCCGCAAAATTGTGGAATAGGTGCGGCCCCGTTCACTTCAATGATAGCGGACAGCCGCAGCTCTGTGCCGCGGCTCCACAAAATAATAACGGACACGCCTGCGTCGTGCGTCCTTCGCCTGCGCCGAATGAATTAATGAAGGCGCGGGATTTGCAGCATGGACAGGGCCGGCAGCAGATAGAGTGAGCTGCCTGGCCCTGTCAATCTACAGCGAGGAGGCGTAACTGAAGGTGTGGAAACGGCGCCACTAGGAGCAGGGTTACCGCCCCCCTGCTCCTAGGAGGCTAATTTACATATCACAAAAGTAAATTTTTTACAAAAACGGGGACACCAATAATAAAATGACTAACATATTGGGCATCAGGTGACATTTGCACATTGCAAATGTCATCCTGTTTTATAGGGTCAAAACTGGTGACAGAAATCCTTTAAGTGTAATTAGGAGGCAGCTGCGTGGCCTGCCTCCATTGGAGGTACACCATTGACTGTACCTCTTAATTATTTTTTTCAGTAGAATCTGTATAAGCCCCATGCACACAACCACTTCCGTTTTGCAGTCTGCAAATCGCGGATCCTCAAAAAATATGGATGTGGTCCATGTTGCATCCAAATTTTTTGTCAACCCGTTGACTTCAATGGGTATGTGGTGGGGAGATAGTTTCTGTCAATTCTAAACTTTACCCTATCCACAGAATATCAGGGACCATCACTTATCATGAGAACTGGATCCTGTGTTCCCTTATGAATGAAGTGGCAGGTCATGCACATAGCTGTGTTCACTCTCTATGGGACTGCTGGAGATAGCTGAGTACAATGCTTAGCTATTTCCAGAAGTCCCATAAACATTGAATTAAGCAGAAGAGAACATGGTTGACCTACCATTCCATTTCTTTGGGGACATAGGATCCCCATTTTCATGATCATGGGGGACCCAGAAGTTCCACAGATCAGATACTTATCCCTTATCCTGTAGGTAGAGGATAAAAAATAAGCTGAGCTGTAAAACCAAAAAAGCCCATCACTATCTGATCAACAGGGGTCCGACACCCTGCACACCCTTCCAGTTAACTATGAAGATTCATAAAAAGGCTCAGACACACCACTATTTAATATACACTGACTTCTTTATTAAAAGCAAGGTATTAAATGTACAGTAGATGTTCTCATTAGAAGTCAGGGCACTGGTCTTAAATATGGCCCTGTTGATGATGGGCCTTTGACTCATCTAGAGTCGGGCCTTCAGCACTCAGGAGAGGAAAAACCCCCAGTGGAGGAAACCTCTAGGGAACCATGGCTGAAGGACTGCCCTTCCCCTAGGCGGTGGAGGAAAATGATGGTACCCAGATTTTTCCTTGAATAAATGTCAAATGTGTTGACTTCTACAGAGACCAAGCCTGGTATCTGCCTTTTCATGCAGCAGGAAACTCACTTCTTCGGTGAATACATCTGACTGCGGAAAGTCCGGTGAATGACAAGTCCAGTGGTGAATGCAGAGACCGAGCCCGGAATCTGCCTCTTAATGCAGCAGGAAACTCACTTCCTTGGTGAATACATCTGTCTGCGGAAAGTCCAGTGAATGTCAAATCCAGTGGTTGTTGCAGAGACCAAGCCTGGAATCTGCCTTTGATGCAGCAGGAAATTCACTTCTTTGGTGAATACGTCTGACTGCAGAAAGTCCGGTGGGTGAGTGCAGAGACCGAGCCCGGAATCTGCCTCTTGCTGAAGCACAGGTCATCTGATCCTGACACGGTGGCCACCATGTCGTTGACTTGTGGTAGAGTCATCACCTCCAGCTGTATTCCATATTCATTGCCTGAACACAGTGAGACCCCCGCTCTGGTACAGTGATCTGTAGATGCAAAAAATATTACTAATTAGGACTGAACATGGAGCTGCGAACAATTACATGTAAGTGAGACACAATTTACTTGTGGTATTTACTTGGATAACAATTTACTTGGATACCAATGCTTATCAATGTCATTGGCTGTTATAGCGGTCCTTCTTCTGGGACTCACTGCTGTATTCAACATAAACAGAATACACCTTATAATCGTCAACTGATTTATTTTCATATATCTTTATAAAGTTTGGAGCTCAGTTTTCCTGATACAAATCGCCAAACCCCTTGCTTTCTTACACACTTCCATAGTTAAAATTCTGGGAGCCATTGCTCAAGGTGATCTACATATCAAGGTCAATGGGAGCTCCCCCTAGAGGTGACTGAAGGTAGTTAGAATTTTATCATACTTATGCCATGTATCAGGCCATTTGAATGATTTTCCACTAATGTCCACTGCTCTACTCATCTTCTTGGAGAATCTAAACCCTAAATTATTCTGTGTCATCACTATGGTTTTTCCAGAACTTGGCATTATGTCTGTTATTATTATGAGCTTCTGTCATACATCACATTACATTCTATAACTCCTGTAACAATGATCTTACCTTATTTATGGATATTTTTGGTTCTTAAGACCAGTACCTTCTAGCAGGGGTCACTGGTGAAGATCAGGAGATGGATTGTTCTGCGCCTCATTTTGTCTCAGACCTCTGGTGATCCGATCTGCTGCCATTGCCTTCTTAACCCCAAGCTGTTTTTTTTTCCAGTGGTGACCAGTGGATACCGCTGTGTCCAAGTTATACAGAAAACACCGTAAATATCAAGAAGCAGAAAAATCACAAATCATCAATATACCCAATGAAGCTACAAGGGCTTCTAATTAGAGATGAGCGAACGTGCTCGTAACGAGCACTGTACCGCTCGGCTCCCCTGCGCTCACATGGGCGCAGGCAGCCGCTTCCGTCTTCCTGAGGAGGATGGAAGCGGCTGCCTGCGCCCATGCGAGCGCAGGGGAGCCAAGCGGTACAGTGCTCGTTACGAGCACGTTCGCTCATCTCTACTTCTAATGGATGCTGTCCCTATCATCTGATTGTCTGACACATGTTCCCAGGACACAACTGCCTGATAATCAGGTCTCTAGGACCAAGTTAAAATAATAAATTAGGATACCGCTCATTAATAGGTATAACTAAAGAAGCAGCAAAGTTATGGGGCCCATAGTCTAAAAGGCCAATATTTGTGGGGTGTGATTATCCCGAACCTTTGGTGGCTGTCTAAATACTTACTACATATACATATATTATCACATGAGAAGATATTATTACAATCAGTACATGAAGATGATCAAACTTAGGAAAGTCACTGGTTACTTACCAATACCAACAAGTCTGTGGGTTCTAGACCTGTACTATGGGTTAGCAGTTATAATCTGGGGTTGGGTAGAGACTGCAGCTTTGGTGACATAGAGGATCCAGGTCTGTTTCGGTAATTTCAGGCTTCTGGTCAGGGCGATGTCTTGGCCCATCATAGACTCCACATGTCATGAAAGACATGAAGTCTCTAATTGACCTTTTTGGGAAAGCCTGTGAACCTGCCATTCTGCAGCAGGATATTAGATGGTCTCTCATCATGTTGTGCTGGAAGATTGCCGTGGGTTCACCGTCATCTGCCAGAAACTCAAAGGCAAATGCTATGGCGAATACCCCACAGTCATAGGTGTTTCTCTGCTGATCCACGTTGAGAAATTTTAGATGTTTCAGGGGCTCATTGACCACGACACTGTAGATGTTATTAATCTGCTTGCAAACAGATAGAGGTAAATTGCTGGTCTTGATGCTGTCGGCCACTAGGATGTTGCCATTTTTGAAGCAGGTGGTCAGCCAGTGCACCCTGTCCTCATCATAGTGGATTTGTATGGCCTTCTTTAGCACACTGTACCCTGGAAAGAGAATAGCAGCGGCGGGCTGCAGGCCATCAAAGTCCCCAAACTGATTCTGCAGGAGATCCTGGGCCTTGTTAATGATGTCATCGTCCAGCATGCCTTCCTGGCCGCTGCTCTTCAGGATAGATAAGTGCTCTGGAGACAAGTAGTTCTGTGCTCTCCAGGTATAGGCCATCTCCACTTGTGGTGTTCTCAGTTCCAGGCTTCCTACATCGTTGGTAGATGGAGCGGACATGTTTTGTGCCGCAGCTCTTTTGGCTGGTGGAAATGTCCCGGACTGACTGTCATTGGAGTTTGGTGCTTTCCTTTTAAGACTGGCTTTGGAAGCTTCACAAGATGCCTTCAAAAGGTCTTCAGCAGACTCAGCCATTTCCTTGTCCTGTTTTTGACGAGTCTTTTTATTACGTCGTCGCTTACAACTCTTTGGTGTTTTTTTAGCAGTTGGTGCTTTGTGGACAAGGAATGGCTCCACAGCATCAGTGTCCCGGGGTCTTTTTTGTGGGGGTTCCCCACTTTCTGTTTTTTCTCCCAGGGACATGTCTTGTGGTATTAGGAGCTCCTCATGTGCAACTTTTGGATCAGCAATAAAGTTGGTTGGTGTCTTCTTAACTGTGTCATGGCGGATGACGTGGTTTTTACGTCTTAAGGCAACTGACCTGAAGAAGCTTTTGGCCTGTGTCATGATGGATGATTTCTTGGCCAGAAAACTGGAGGTCTTCATCAGAGTTCTCCATTTTTGATTCAATTTCCTGAATCGGGTCAGAAGGAATGAGCCAATCGACATGAAGGATGAGAGAGAGTTGACCAGCAGCCGCCGATCAACATAGCGCCGACGCCTATGAATCCTCATGATGGCGTCCAATCTTCTTTCTGAAGTTGTGTACATCCAACATGGAGTCACACCTTCACAAATTCATCATTGTGATGTCATCTAGTGACATCACAGCTGTAGGCCTAGTTCTAGAACATTCTATGCAAATGTGGTGACATCACAATACTCTTCCAGGATGAAGGCCAGATTATTTTAACGATTTAATGGCCAGTGCATCTAATATGTTAATGTTAACCTAAGATATATGGATATTGTTTGTTTAATGAATGCAGATTTTCCGTTTTCCAGAATACATTTATTTTTCTCTTCACAGTACATTTTCTGCTTCACATTTTTAGTTTTTTAATCTGCATAGTTCCAATTTTATTTTTTATTATATGAAACACTCTAATCCTTTAAATAAAATTACAGAATTTGAGATGCAGATGCTGCAGAAGCTCTTTTCTGAAAAGTAAGGAAGAGATTCCTGTCCACCGTTGATTGCTTGGATAAGGCCTTGTCCTTCTCATAAGAAGGTCTGCAGTATATGAGATGTGTATTTTTGTGTTGTGCCCACACTGGTGATTACGAAGGGGTTGTCCAAATTGTAAAGTTCATATAATTTCGGCCACCCATTGACACCAGAAAAATATGAAAGTGGTACGCAGCCATAATACCGCCCCCAAAGTAGTCTATACCCTAGGGTGTAACTAGACGCAAAATTTGGAAGCACCCCAAGCAACTTCCCTAAAACCTCTCCTCTACAGCGAGTCTTGCACCGTTCAGGAGGAGGAGTCAAGAGTTTACTAATCAATGGCTGATGAGAGCACCTCCCCAGGCCCTTCCCCCTTATTAATGCCCCTCCCCTCCATCTACATGCTGCAGCTTCCCAATAGTCCTCTTCTCTCTGAGGGTTTAGGTCACTGTTGTTTATAATCTTCTGTCCTTATTGTAACCTAATCATCTCTCCACATACTGATCTTCCACTTATACACAGCAGTAAAACTGAACAGGCAGTGCTGTAGTGTAAAGCATGAGGGAGATACAGAACAGCACACCAAGATTATATGGAGACAGGACCTCCTATACACAATGCAGCTAAGCTGCAGTCACTGATCTAGTACCTGGTGCTCCCAGCGTTAATTAATGCCTGTTGTGTCAGACTGTTATGTAGCCAGTCAATGAGGGCTTGGGTGGCCCACCGGGAATCATCCTGGTAGGGACTATGGCCAGTCTAACCCTGTCAGTGGTCAAGTCCCATAGTGTGTCTAAAAAGAACATAAAAAGAAATTAAAATAACATGTTTAAAAGTATTTTTTAAAGAAAAAATGCTAAATTACCCATTTGCCATAAGAAATGCTTATTTATTTTAAGAAAATGAAAACAATAAAAAAGTGCACAATTTATATGTTGTGTCTGAAACAACCAGCAGTATATGAAATGATTTAAAAAATATGCCTTTGCAACTTTTTGGGTTTACTCACTCCAGTTTTGACAAGTGGGTGGAAAACTAGGTGTGGTCAGCTATTTTTGTGAGTTTCACACCAGAATTTTAAGGAGCTTGGTATCAGAAAACAGTGACTTTTTTGGCTGCTCTTGGATCACAGGGCTGGTGTATGCCCTGTCTGCTGCTTCTCCTTCCAATTCACACAAGCTACTGCTTCCAACTAACAGAGAGGGGTGGGACCAGCCCATACTCAGCAACTGTCTCTAAAGGGCCGTACATACCCTTTGGGATACAAAATGCATAGTAGAGACACATCAAAGAGGCTATCCAACTTTAAACGGGTTGTCCGCTTTTTTTTATATTGATGACCTATCCTCAGAATAGGTCATCAATATCTGATCACCAGGTGCCAACTCCCCTGATCAGCGGTTTGAAGAAAAAGCAGCACTCATTCGAGCGCTGCCTTCTCTTCATTGTTTACCTGCTCGCCGTCACATTGACTGAGGATAGGTAATCAATATGGAAAAAGAAGACAACCCCTTTAAATTTTTTTAACAGAGTGGCCAGACCAGCGGTGAGGTTCATACTTACCTGGAAACCGCCGTTGGGTTCCGTCTCCATCGCTCTACGGCTACCTTCACATGTTGTTGGTCTCTGGCAATCAACATCCTGTTGACGGGGCCGCATGTGACCGCTGCAGCCAATCACTGGCGATGTGCAGAGGCTTCCGTGGAGCAATTAAGCCAGAACCCAGTTGGATAACTCCTTTAACTTTCTTTAGCAGCGAACCACCAGATTTTTAAACAGTTAAAATTAGGACATTCACTTTAAAGTGACACTCTGGCCAAATAGCAATGTGTCCATCAGAAGATAGTTTGAGGGCAATCCAAAGCTGCATACTACCTGTGCTGCTTATATCCAATATATGATTATACGTTCTGTATTACAAACCTGACCTTCAGGCTCTTGTTTTCTTTATCTTCCTGAATTTCAATGTGGCAAACAAACAATTTGCATTTTCCCATGTTGTGTAATTGTTTACTGGGGTGTTGCTTAGGTAAAGAGAAAGTACTCTGCACCACAGGAATAGATGTATTATAGGCCGGGGTCACACTTTGTATAGTATTTTCTCTTAAATTTCTATGCTGGTTAAAAGTTCTTTTTTATAAAAATCTCCAGATTATTGGATGCTGAATTATGGGTAGTTTGGTTATGTATCTGCTGGTTTGTTCCCAGAGGCCAGCCTGTGAGTGTCAGAATGTTATGTAGCCGGCCAGAAGCAAGACCTAATAGGATGCCTGTCTGCATAGTAAGTATTGCAGTTCCCCTTTGTGGTGCAGTGCCTTAGGGAGCTTTAAAAAATGGCAAAAACATTAATGACATGTTTTAAAATATTAAAATAAAAAACAAAAAAGCTCAACCCTCCTTTTTCCTATTAACCCTTACACTCCGCAAAAATGACTGCCGCAAGTCCCATCGCCGTACATGCACGGCGCTCTGATCGGGCGGGCGCAGGAGCTGCGCCCGCCCGATCAGCGGCGGGGGTCCGGCTGTGCCCAAGTGCCGGACCCCTGCTGAATGCGCCAGCATCGGTGAAAACACCGATGCCGGCGCATTAACCCTTCATGTGCCGCGGTCAGCGCTGACCGCGGCACATGCAGTGTGCGGGAGTGAAAGGACTTCAGGATGACGAGCGGGGGGGGGGGGGGGGGTGGTTGGGCTGCTCTGACGGGGACCCGATGGCTCGGAAAGCAGCCCGATGCTTCCTTAGGCATCGTGGCTGCTATCCCTGCGTTCCTGTGCGATCCAGCCCCCTGGATCACACAGGAAGCAGGCTGTAAGTGTATTACATTGAGTAATACACTTACAGCCAATGCATTACAATACAAAAGTATTGTAATGCATTGTAAAGGGGATCAGACCCCCAAAAGTTAAAGTGGAAAAAAAAGTTAAAAAATTAAGTTTCCTAAAAAAAAATAATAATAAAAGTTTCAAGTAAAAAAAAAAGCCATTTTCCAACAAAAAGTTAAAAAAAATTGTAAAAAAAGGTAAAAAAAAGAAAGATAAACATATTAGGTATTGCCGCGTCCGTATCGACCGGCTCTATAAAAATATCACATCATTCACCCCGCCAGGTGAATGCAGTAAAAAAAAAAAAAAAAAACGTGCCAAAACAGACATTTTTTGGTCACCTTCTCTTACAAAAAGTGTAATAGCAGGCGATCAAAAAGGCGTATTTATCCCAAAATGGTACCAATCAAACCGTCATCTTGTCCTGCAAAAATGATACCCTACCTGAGACAATCGCCCGAAAAATAAAAAAAATATGGCTCTCTGAAAATGGCAACACAAAAAAAGATTTTATTCTGTTCTAAAATGCATCTAATGTGTAAAACTTTCAAAAAAATAAAAAAGTTACACATATTGGGTATCGCCGTGTCCGTAACAACCTGCTCTATAAAAATATTACATGAGATGGCCCCCCAGGCGAATGCTGAAAAAAAAAAAAAAAAACGTGCCAAAACAGACATTTTTTGGTCACCTTCCCTTACAAAAAGTGTAATAGCAGGCGATCAAAAAGGCGTATTTACCCCAAAATGGTACCAATCAAACCGTCATCTTGTCCTGCAAAAACTATACCCTACCTGAGACAATCGCCGGAAAACTTAAAAAAATATGGCTCTTTGAAAATGGCAACACAAATAAAAGATTTTATTCTATTCTAAAATGCATCTAATGTGTAAAACTTTCCAAAAATAAAAAAGTTAGACATATTGGGTATCGTCACGTCCGTAACAACCTGCTCTATAAAAATATTACATGAGATGGCCCCCCGGGTGAATGCTGCAAAAAATAAAAATAAAAAAACTATGCCAAAACAACCATTTTTTTCCCCTCTTCTCTCACAAAAAGTGTAATAGCAGGCGATCAAAAAGGCGTATTTACCCCAAAATGGTACCAATCAAACCATCATCTTGTCCCGCAAAAACGATACCCTACCTGAGACAATCGCCCGAAAAATAAAAAAAATATGGCTCTCTGAAAATGGCAACACAAAAAAACAGATTTTATTCTGTTCAAAAAGAAATCTAATGTGTAAAACTTTCCAAAAATAAAAAAGTTAGACATATTGGGTATCGCCGCGTCCGTAACAACCTGCTCTATAAAAATATTACATGGGATGGCCCTCCAGGTGAATGCTGTAAAAAATTTGTTTTAAAAACTATGCCATAACAGCCATTTTTTTCACCTTGCCTCACAAAAAGTGTAATAGCAGGCGATCAAAAAGTCTTATGTACCCCAAAATGGTACCAATGAAAACATCACCTCGTCCCGCAAAAAATGAGCCCCCACATAAGACAATAACTCAAAAAAATAAAAATCAATGGCTCCCGCAAACCAATCCATCAAAATCTGTGCTGCAAAATCCATATGGCGCTCCTTCTGTTCTGAGTCCTGCCATGTACCCCCACAGCAGTTTACCACCACATATGGGGTGTTGCCGTATTCAGGAGAAAATGGGGAACAAATTATGGGGTGCTTTTCTCCTGTTACCCCTTGTGAATATGAAAAATTTGGGGCTAAAGCAACATTTTTATTGGAAGAAATGAAACTTTTCATTTTCACAGCCAAGTGTTTCCAAATTCCATAAAACGCTTAAGGGGTCAAAGTGGCCAGTACCCCCCTTATTATATTCTTTGAAGGATGTAGTTTCCAAAATGGGGTCACTTTTTGAGGGTTTCCTCTGTAGGGGTACGTCAGGGTCTCTCAATTACAAAATGGTGCCTAAAAACCATTCTAGCAAAATCTGCCTCCAAAATCCATATGGCGCTCCTTTCCTTCTGACCACTGCCACAAACCCATAGAGACGTTTACCACCACATATGGGGTATTTCTGTAAACTGCAGAATCAGAGTAATGTATATTGAGGTTTAGTTTGCTGTTAACCCTTGCTGTTTTGCAAGAAAAAAATTATTAACATGAATAAAGTACCAAAAAAGTGAAATTTTGAAATTTCACCTCCATTTTCCATTAATTCTTGTGGAACACCTCAAGGGTTAACAAAGTTTGTAACAGCAGTTTTTTTTATAATTTGAGGGGTGTAGTTTCTAAAATGGGGTCATTTATGGGTGGTTTCCATTATGTAAGCCCCTCAAAATCACTTTATATCTGAATTGGTGCTTAAAAAAATGGTTTTGGAAATTTTGTTGAAAATTTGAAAAATGGCTTCTAAACTTCTAAGTCTTCTAATGTCCTAAAAAAGTAAAATGACATTTATAAAATGATGCCAACATAAAGTATATGGGAAATGTAAAATAATTATTTTTGGAGGTATTACTATGTATTTTAAAAGTATGTAAACTGAAATTTTGAAATTTGCAAATTTTTCAAAATTTTTGTTAAATTTGGTATTTTTTTATAAATAAAAATGAAATATTTTGCCACAAATTTACTACTACCGTGAAGCACAATATGTGGCGAGAAAACAATCTTAGAATGGCCTGAATAAATAAAAGCGTTCCAAAGTTATTACCACATAAAGTGACACATGTCAGATTTGCAAAAAACGGCCTGGGATTTGAGTTGAAAAGTGGCCCGGTACTGAAAGGGTTAAAAGTGCATTATTCTGTAATGAAAAATACAATAAAGTATACAAATAATTGTCATTGCCATATTTATAATGACCGCAACTATTAAATGATCACATTATTTAACCTGGACAGTTGAAAGGGTTTTCCAACATTTTAATACTGATGCCCCACTCCTGGCAGACAGGTGTTCTACCTCCATGGAAGGTAAGCCACTGAATGGAATGCATTTGCATATGGATTTCATGCACAAACCGGCTGTATTGGGGTTTATCATTTCTACTCTATGGGATGGACTGCTATGCTTATGTCAACTTATGTATATTTATTCTTTATATTATGTCCAAAAGCAAGCCGTAAAATCACAACTAGGTACAGAAGATCAAACATAAGCCAGAAGTGAAGGAGACACAAAGTAGCCCTGGTAATGTGAAGAAGAGCCATAGTGACATCTTGTGTCTCAATATGATACAGCAATGTCTGTGCTTTTTCACACCAGAAAGCGGTTTCATGCAAGCATGGTTGTCGCAGGGGTTAATCACACACATAGTGAAACACAATAATACACAGAATACTACAGAATATGTGGCCAGCATTGCCAATAATAAGACTAGATAAAGGCCAAATAACCTATCTTCCAACCGTCCTGGATCCAGTGGATTTTGGTGGCTGTCCTGCAGTCCCACTCTCAGCTGATTCTAATGGTGAAGCAGGGAGTCGCCCACTCCCTGCTTCACCATTCAGTTCAGCTGCCAGCACTCTCCAGCAGCACCACAATGTACTACATCATACATCAGACTGTAGGAGGAGTGGGGCAAGCTGAGAATTAGCCTCTGTCCTCCTACACAGCAGTGCGATGTGTAACAGTATCCTGCCTGCTGCTGTAGGGAGCTGAGAGCATCAGAGGAACTAGGTGAGTATTTGTTTTTTTTACTTCCTGTGAGGGAGCACATATCTGGGCATAACAACTGTGAGGGGGCACATGTCTGGGCATAACTACTGTGAGGGGACACATCTGGGTATAACTGCTGTGAGGGGGCACATCTGGGTATAACTGCTGTGAGGGGGCACATCTGGGGATAACAACTGTGAGGGGGGACATATCTGGCATAACTACTGTGAGGGGGAACATATCTGGCATAACTACTGTGAAAGGAGCACAATGTGGGCATTACTACTGTGAAGGGGGCATATTTGGCCATTACTACTGTGTGCTGGCACAAAGGGGGAATAATTACTATGTGGAGGTATTTAGGGGACTGGTTGTGTATAGTTATGTTTTGGGCGGAGTTAGAGGCATGGCCTAGTATGGAAAAATTTGACACGGGCCGCTACATGCGCTACAA
The DNA here is from genome assembly GCA_900303285.1 of Rhinella marina. NCBI lineage: Eukaryota > Metazoa > Chordata > Amphibia > Anura > Bufonidae > Rhinella > Rhinella marina. The sequence goes on along the minus strand of ONZH01002178.1, from coordinate 99,402 downwards.
ATATTGTCCCTCTTTGCAATCTTCTAAAGTTGGGAGGTATACAAATAATACCGCTACACCATGACCCAGTCCTTAAAGGGTTTCTGTCACCAAGTTTGACCATATTAAACCAGATGACATTTGCCTGTGCCTGTGCCGCCTTCTCTTCCGGGTGTAGTGTGACGTCATTGGCGCAGGCGCAGTGAGGAAGCCGGGAGTCCAGCAGCCAGCTGCACTCACTGCGCCTGCGCTGAATGACGGACCCACGGCGCAGGCGCGGGATTTGCAGCGCTAACAGGGCCAGCAGCAGATAGAGCGAGCTGCCTGGCCCTGTCAATCTACGCTGATGACGTAATATAGAAGGTGGGGAAAACGGCGCTATTAGGTGCAGGGTTACCGCCCCTTGCACCTTGTGAAGGTAATTTGCTTATTACAAAAGTAGTTTTTTTAAGAAAACGGGGACACATATCTTAAAAAAGACCATATTAGACATCAGGTGAAATTTGCGCATTGCAAATGTCATCTGGTTTAATATGGTCAAACTTGGTGACAGAAACCCTTTAATAATCTCGTTTAGGCCCACACTAAGTGACTTAAGGGTGTTGTCTCCTCTGACTGGAGTCGTTCTCTTTCCTTTTTCTTCTCAGTCCTGCATCACCATGATGACATCTCCTGACCACATCTTGTTTCTGCACAACTGAACTCACCTATTTAAAGGGAACCTGTCATCAACTTTATGTTGACCTCACTGGGGGCAGCATAAATTAGTGACAGAAATGCTGATTTCAGCGGTGTGTCACTCATGAGCTAAAGTAAGTGGTTGCCAAGAACCAGCATCATAATCATTGCAGCTTAGGCCTTGAAAAGAGTCAAATCTACCCTAGAAGAGTCATGGTTATTCCTAATCTCCTGCTCTCCCGCCCATATGCTGATGATTGGCAGTTCTCTCCTAGAGAGAAAGAGAGAAAACTGTGTAGAAGACTGTCAATCATCAGCAGGTGGGCAGGGAGAGCAGGAATTCATGAATAACCATGGCTCTTCTCAGGTGGCCGTGACTCTTTTCCAGGCCTAGTCTGCAATGATTGTGATGTTGGTTCTCGGCAACCACTTACTTTTAACTTATAAATGACAGACCGCTGAAATCAGATTACCTGTCTTTACTTTATTCTGCCTTTAGTAGCAGGTAGCAGCACAAAGTTGATGACAGGTTCCCTTTAACATTAAAGCCCCCAGCTGTCTGCATTGCGGCACAGGCTGTCTACGATGGGTCTCTGGTGGTGCAATGACTTTGTCACGACTCCTGTGACTTGTCACAGTAGGTTGCAATGATATCTCTTGCACATTAGCACTGTCTCATAGGCCTCAGGTCTATTGGCCTTCAGCCTACGAGGAAAAACAGTGGGGCACAGGAACCAGTACTATCCATCCCTGCCGCTCAACTCTGGCGCTCCCCACGTGACCAGTACCAGATGATCCATGGCCCGGACTGGACGGCAGACCTGTGGTTGGAGATCTCTGCCCTACAAGATATCTGTAAATCATGGGTGTACTTATCAAGATCACAGGCAGAGCATCTGCTATGTCTCATTTATCATTTTCTACACCTGTTTTAGGCATAGAAAATGGTCTAAAGTTAAAGGGGTATTCTCATCTTAGACAATGGGGGCATATCGCTAGGATATGCCCCCATTGTCTTATAGGTGCGGGTCCCACAGCTGGGACCCGCACCTATAGCCAGAACGGAGCGGGGAGCGCTGCGCCTGGAGGACCCCAGGTTTCTGGGGGTCCGGCCACCACCAGGCGCAGCTCCCCGCGCCGCTCATAGGAATTAATGGGAGCCGGGCCGTGCATGCGCGGTTGGCTCCCATTCATTTCTATGGAGCCGACGGAAGTAGCCGAGCCAGCGCTCAGCTATTTTCGGCGGCCCCATCGAAATGAATGGAGGGCGGCTGCGCATGCGCAGTGCGCCCTCATTCACTTCGGGGGCTCCGTTCTCGATATAGGTGCGGGTCCCAGCGGTGGGACCCGCACCTATAAGACAATGGGGGCATATCCTAGCGATATGCCCCCATTGTCTAAAATGAGAATAACCCTTTAAGCCAGTAAGGAAGATGGCATAGATTTAGACCGGTGTTGAATACGCTGAAGTTATGTAGAGCCCGGCACCTCTTTATAACTTCGGCGGATATTCTACAAGTGCGTGGGGTTATTAAGACCGGGGTCTAAAACGCTGGCTTTAACCCTTAGACTCCCAGCGCCGTACATGTACGGCGCTGGGGAGATGCGGACACATGGCGCCCGCTCGCATGTGCGGCAGGCGTCATGGCCGGCAAGTCTCTGCTGTTTCTAACAGCAGAGACTTGCGGCTACTTACCCCATCGCCGGCGTCTGGCTGGGCCTTTAGATGCCGTGATCACACGTGATCACGGCATCTAGTTGCGTCTTAACCCGGAAGCGTACGCTTCCGGGTGGTGTACAGACACCCCGTGTGGCCAATCGGGGTGTCTGTACACGATCTGAAAGCTGTAAACCTCGCTGATGAGGTTTACAGCTTTCAAAGTGCAATTCTTATTCTGGCCACTAGATGGCAGGCCAGGATAAGAAATGAGCAATTCTTCGATTTATCTCCATCTAGTAAATCCCTGATTGCTCATAAAGAAAAAAAAACACAATATATTAGCTCATATTTGAGCTTTAAAATAATCACAAAAAATAAAAAAAAGTTAAAAAATATATCAAAAATAAAAAATATATAAAAGTTCAAATCACCCCCCTTTCCGTATAATTAAAAAATAAATACCTAAATAACAATAAATATAGACATCATGGGTATCACCGTGACCGAAAATGCCCGTACTTTTAAAATATAAAAAAAAATTCCAATACGGCGAATTGTGTGGCGGAAAAAAAGCGTCCAAATGGCGATTCGCAGTTTTTTGTCACTTTTTTTTTTCTAAAAAAAATTAAATAAAAAGTGATCAAAAAGTCATACACACCCCAGAATGGTATCAATAAAAACTTCAGATCGCCCCACAAAAAATGAGCCCCCATACAGCTCCGTACACATAAATACCAAAAAGTTATATGGGTCAAGATATGACAACAAAAAAAAGGCCAACTTTATAATTATTTTATTAAAACGCAGGAAAAACTATACATATTAGGTATCTCCGGATTCGTACTGACCAGTAGAATGAAAGTAACTGGTCAGTTTTAATGAACATCGAAAGCTGTAAATAAGAAACCCATAAAACTGTAGCGGAATAGCGTTTTTTTTGCAATTTCACCCGATTTGGAATTTTTTTCCCACTTCCCACTACACCATATGCAATATTAAATGGTGGCATTGGAAAGTACAACTTGTCCTGCAAAAAACAAGCCCTCATACAGCTATGTGAACAGAAAAATAAAACAGTTATGGCTGTTTGAAGGCAGGGATTGCAAAACGAAAATGCATAACCGAAAAAACCTCCGGTACTGAAAGGGTTAATAAATGATCCCATATGAACCTTTCTTACTGAAAAACAACCACTAGAGGTCAGACTAATAAAAATACACCTAGTCCAGTTCATCAACTGCTGTGCAACTTTTAATAAATACTCAGCAAAAGACAGATAGCCGAGTTCAATACACCTGTCTAATTTTACTCTAAAAAACAGCTTAATAAATGTGCCCCAGTGTCTGCGCCTGTTTTCATGAGTAAAGAGCCTGTTTCCTACTGTCTTATTTTTTAAGTTTTATTTACCAACTGATTTTGCACCTGTTTGGAGGCATTAGTGCATCTTGGGGTAGATTTATCGAAACTGGTACAAGGGAAAATGGGCTTAGTTGCCAATAGCAAACAATCAGATTTCACCTTAGACCAATCCCCAAAACAGATGGGAAAAAAACATGCACAAATATGCTGTAAAATCTTAGACAAGGCACAAACATAACAATAAATGCGACTACATTGAAATGTCTTTCCCACACACATAAAATACGACCAAAATAGGCGCAAATCTTCATGATAAATTTGCCCCTGACAGTGGTTGTTTTCTTGTAAGACAGGTTCATATGCAGTAAAACTGGTCTTGTTAGTTTGCACATGAAAATGTGGTGCAAGTGAGCCGAAATTAGGTACAGCTCCATGAAAGTAGGCAAAATGTGGCGCAACTCGCCAGTCAAAACAGAAGCAGAAAAGTATGCCAGCCCTGGAGTGGATTAGAAATTGGACTGTTTTTTACGACTAAATCAGGCACAAAATAAGGCGCATAACCCTTAATAGGTTGGAAAATAGGTAGCAAAAGTTTGAAAACTTCTGAATTAGTCATAAAACTAAAAATAAGCGCAACAGGCATAAATGCCTCCAAAACAGGTACAAAATCCATTGGTAAATGATACTTACTGTACAAACAGGGGCGTAGCTAGATTTACTACAGGAGTTTTAAGACTAATTCAGAAGTTTTAATCTCAGCCAGGCTCGGACTGGCCCACAGAGATACAGGTGAATCCCCCGGTGGGCCCCTGAGCAAGGTGGGCTCCTTGTCTTCCGCCTCCGGCACAAGTGGCACATAACACAGTAGACTTACTGCATTGCATACATATATTCAATGTACAGCATCTCAACTAGTATATGTTCATATAAAAAACTGGGTAGAATATTTAAGAAATTACCAAGTTTATTATTATAGACACGTTATTATAGAGATGACTTATAGGCACAGAGGCAGAACAGCCAGTGTCCTCCTTTCCGAGAGACCTACCTTCTCAAATTTACTACAAGGACCCCATAATTAATCATCTTCTAGCGTCTTGCTGCTGCTGTGTGAGGAGGTAATATTTGGATGTATCTGTATGGTGGCCCCCAAAATTTTACAAGTGGGCCCTAAACAGCCCAGTCCGACATTGATCTCAGCCACATGGACGTGTCTATAATAATAAACTGGGGAGTTTCTTAAATAATCTACCCAGTTTTTAACATGAACATAGGCTGGTTGAGTTGCAGTACACTGCATATCTATGTGTAGTGCAGTAAGTCTACTGTGTTATGTGCTACTTGTGCAGAGAGTGGGAGACTAGGGGCCCACCTTGCTCAGGGGCCCACTGGGGGATTCACCTTTACCCCTGTGGCTGTGGGCCAGTCGGAGCCTGCTGGTGGCCTCTCCTGAGGACTGTATCAATTGTCTAGACTTGGGAAACTGCTGTGTGAAGTATTAGGATGCCTGCACATGTTGCGGATTAGGCTAGGGCTACACGGCGACAGTTGTCACGCGACACCCGTCGCAGCCAGGATCCCTGAGTAGCGGGGATCCCATGGAGATGAATGGGATCCCATTCATCTCTATGGGATCCCCGCTACTCAGGGATCCTGGCTGCGACGGGTGTCGCGCGACAACTGTCGCCGTGTAGCCCTAGCCTAAGGGCTCATGCACATGACAGTATCTGTTTCCGCAAATTGTGGATCTGTAAAACATGGATCCTGGCTGTGAGCATCCTATTCTTGCGAGCCTTACGAGGCCTTATCCTGTGGAAAAAACTCATCAACAAAGTAAATGACATAATCTCTTGACTGACAGATCTCTTGTACACTTTTCTTTTTCTCTCCGTGCAGAAATTGACATGCCATTCAGATTTTGAAATCCGATGCATGTCAACTGTTTGTGTGGATTTTAGTGTGGATTTATTTGAGTGCAAAGAGTGAGTCTGAAGCAAAACCGCACCAAATCTGCAACAAAATTTACAATTTACACACGTGGTTTTTGTCGCGGATTTGGCACTGAAACGCTGAAAAATCTACACGGAAATATGTGCAGAATTTCTGTTTTTATAAATATGCACCCCTTAGGTTGTGTTCAGTTGGTGTTCAATTTTTTCCAGCAAATTTAGGAACTGGTGGAAATAAAATGCTGAAGATTTTCAAAAGTACAATATTTAGGGAAATGAATAAAATATGTAATACAATGAAAACGTGTGAACGCACCCTTAGTTTTGTAAGGGATTGCAGCCTCTGCCAATAGACAAGAATGTTCCTGTTCACTGAAAGCAAACACGGATCTTGAAAAGAAATTACATTCCAAAGTATGTTGGAAAGATGCAAAGATGCAGTTGTACAACTAAAGGAGTATACACTGTACAATAGCTACACCAATCAGAGTGACCTTCCATGTGAAGAATTGTTACCACTGTTGTGAATATTGTATCTTTCCTCTCACCTGACATTGATTAGCTATGACCAAGAAAATTGTTAGGGTACGGCCACACAGTCAGGTTTCTGGATGCAGTTTTGGAAGCCAGAATCAGGAGTGGATAATAAAAGAAAAGTATATAGGACAGATACGACTTTTTTGAATTCACTGCGGTTTTTGGCTTCCAAAACTGTATCCAAAAACCCGATTGTGTGGTCATACCCTTAAAAGCCATAGGAAGGGGATTAGCTAATGGCTCATAGGCACTGGTGCAAGAGTTCAGCTTGGACCCCCTTCTCTGTGCTTTGTGGCTGGGTCAGGGAAGCACATAGTCTTCATGCATTAACCCCCCACCCACCCAATGCCAAATTCTTGACTTAACCCCTTCCCTCCAGCCAGAAGTGTAACTTGACCTGCATGCACTTTCTATAATACTGGTATCTTCTTATGTGGCACAAGGGTCTTTGGGCCCCCTCAGGCTCCTGTGCCCGGTAACGACTGCTACCTCTGCACCCCCTATAGCTACGCCCTTGCCATAGGCTAGTTACAAGTTTTGAGGGAAATGTGATTGGGGCTATGCTGTACTACATGAAGATCTCAGGTTCGCATTCTTCGTAAGGACACTTTCCGATCTCACAAATAAAATTTGTGAATGTGTTGCGTTACTACATGTGACATGATACAACCACAAGCGCCCTGATTGGCTGGATTTTTGGCTGCAGATTGCAAACCACAAGTGACTAGTCCAACATTTAGTTCAATGCAAAGTTATGTTTGACTGCAAAAAACTGCAATTTTTTCAGTACCTATTGTGTGTCAAAATTTCAACTGATGCAGCCAAAAACTGTTGTGCTACTTCCAATTGCATAACTTGTATGCAATTGGTTCTGTGCTAACAATGTTGATGTGCAGCGCTAGCCTCCTTGATGTCAAAGCCCAGAATGAGCAGGAATTGAAATGTATAAATTGCAAGTTATACTGAATATTCTCCCATAAAACTAGATATCAGTCTGCTCAGCTCCTCCTGCTCTGTAACATGCTCCTGCAGCTCAATATTCAACGTGACAGGTTCCATTTAAAACTTTGGCCTGTTTTATTATTACTTTTCAGTAGATGGCGCTATATCACACACAATGGCAGCAGTGTGAAGATTGGAAGGTAGAACATTAATGGTTGCAAATCCTTTATGACTGGTTAACATTCACAGTGAGTGACCAAACCGTAATGCAGTGGGCTCCAACCTTGAGCTCTCTAATGATGGCAAAACTACAACTCTCAGCATGCCTGACAGCCGCCAGCTGTCAGGGCATACTGGATGTTGTAGCTGTGTAACAGCTCATGCATATGAATGTATTTTCTTTCTGTGTCCGTTCCATTTTTTGGGTTTTTATGCGGACCGTATGTGGAACCATTTATTGCAATGGGTCCACAAAAAAACGCAAGTTAGGCGGCGTGCATTCCATTTCAGTATGTCCGCATGTCTGTTAAGCAAAAAAAATAGAACATATCCTATTATTGCCTGCATAACGGGCAAGGATAGGACTGTTCTATTAGGGGCTAGCTGTTCTGTTCCGCAAAATACAGAATGTACATAACTGTCATGTGTATTTTTTGCGGATCCGTTTTTTGAGGACCGCAAAAATACATACGGTCGTGTGCATGAGTCCTACAGGTTGAAAATCATTGACCTAAGTGCATCATTCATTCCTCATTATGAAGCAGATGACTTCTAACGCAAATTTTTTTTTTTAAAATAAAGTACATATTTTATTCAAAAAATTTATGAAGAACTTTTTGTCCTCCAACGTATATACAAATTTACACCCAGATGCATTTTATGCAGACAATTACCCCCTTAATAAGTTTTACAAATTAAGAAAAGTTTTAAAAAATATACACGTTGCAATTCAATTGAAGATACATTGAATGTAGCAATTAAACTGTTGCCATAGGCAACAAAGAAGGATCTATACATCGCTTCTAGTTCCTTAGTGGAAATATTTCTGTACACAGCCAACATGCCTATGTCATTCAATAATATAGCACTGATTGTATTCATTACATTTTGGATTATGGTGGAAGCACTTGTTATCACCGCCATACACAGTCCAATTCATGGCAAATTATTGGAGTAGTCTGTAGAGGTGGGCCAGGTATGGCTCTGCTTATGTAGGTTATTTCTTTTGTAGGATGTATGTAGTTAACCCTTCATGCTGGAGATCTCTGTGTACAGGTAATTAAAGGGATTTTCTAAGATTCATATATTGATGACCTGTCCTCAGAATATGTCATCAGTATTTGATTGGTGGGGGGTCTGACTCCTGGAATCCCATCTAATCAGCTGTTTGAAGAGACAGCAGCACTCCGGTGAATGCTGTGTCCTCTTCTTAAGCCAGTGACATCACTTTCATGGCCCAGACCTGGTCAGTGAATGTACAGTGCTGATCATGGGGTGCCAGGTGTCGGACCACCACTGAAAAATCCCTTTAAAGGAGTTGCTCACGTTGAATACCCCTTTAATTAATTTGGTCCCACTTCAAATAGTTGTTCAGCATGGGCAGGTCCACTACACATTGCTAGCACTGCCCATGCTGAGCTGTTTTTTTGACAAAGCATGGAAAATAAAGCATGGTGCCAATTGAACCTAACAGTCATTCATGTAATCAGCAGCCTCTAAAGTGACAACCACATTTTGCAGTGGGTTTCTGCTCTGGCTAAGAGAGGGAGGTCCTATTAAAGGGAACCAATTATGACTTAAAGGGTTTCTGTCACCAGTTTTTTCGGTATGAATCAGGCTGACATTAGAGATGTGCTAATGTCACCTGATTCCAAATATATATCTGTTTTATTTACTGGTGCCCCCATTTTTATATAAAATGAACTTTTATTTTATGCTAATAAGGCCTCTAGGTGCAAGGGGCGTTACCCCTGCTCCTAGAGGCTCTGTTGATTGACAGGCCCAGGCAGAGAAGAAACACTCCATTCACCATAGCTTGCAAGGACCTTCAATGATGTCATGACCATGTGATCAGTCACATGGTTAGGATCACACAAACAGCCTGTCTCCTCCTAAACCATGTGACTGATCACATGGTCATTACATCATTGAAGGTCCTTGCAAGCTATGGTGAGTGGAGTGTTTCTTCTCTGCCTGGTCCTGTCATTCAACAGAGCCTCTATGAGCAGGGGTAACGCCCCTTGCACCTAGAGGCCTTATTAGCATAAAATAAAAGTTTATTTTATATAAAAATGGGGGCACCAGTAAATAAAACAGATATATATTTGGAATCAGGTGACATTAGCACATCTCTAATGTCAGCCTGATTCATACCGAAAAAACTGGTGACAGAAACCCTTAAATAGGTCATATTTAAAGGGAATCTCCAACAGGTTAACCCCTTTAATATCACATTGATGTCAGTAGCCTTCAAACAGTGGCTCTCCAGCTGTTTCAAAGCTACATCTCTATCTATTGTCAGCTGCCAGGACCTGCTAAGAGTTGTATTTTTGGAACAGCTGGAAGGCTGCAGGTTGGAGATCCCTGATCTAAGTGCATCATTTATTCTTCATTATGAAGCAGACATCCATATTATACAAGGGGACACTTGTGATCACAGCAGTCTCTCGAAGGCCTCTTGAACATCCCAGCCACTTATCAATGTGACATGGATCTTAGAAGCCATTCAGATCTTCTGCCAGGGTCTCCACAAGTACTTGGTATTGGCGATGAGAGGCTGTTCCTGTTGATTTGCCCGCTCAGAGATGGATTTAGGAGGTGACTGGAGGCAGCTGAGATTTCTTGGTTGGCTCTCCAGTTGGTGAAAGTGATTCAGTAGCTTGACCTGAGTCTCCTGCCCTGTGTGAAGGGCTGATAGATAGGAGAAGGCTTCATGAAGGCACTTGGAATAGCCGTGTCTGTATTGCTGGTGATCTAGTCTATGAACCGATTTCATTCCTGAAAAATAACATAAAACTGTTGAAAACTTTTAAAAACCATATAGTAGACCAAGGCCAGCAAGAATGGCAATGATTGTCCTACAGTCGAACATTACAGTCACTACAATCCAGTTTATATAACCGGAGCTGATATACCTGCCAACATTTTAAGACTGCTCCACCCTGGAATTAAAGGGGTTGCATAGGATTAGAAAAAAGGTGGCTGCTTTCTTCCAGAAACAGTGTCACCTGTCCATGTAAAAATAAATAGAACTTAGTTTGAAGCAGCCATGTTTTTCTATTCTTGTACCACCCTTTTCTAGGTCTTCACTAGTTGCTATGAAAAATATTATCTGACAACCTCATATAAAAGGCTTTTTCCAGGCAGTCTTGTTACGAGCATTGGATATGGATCCACTGTGCCAATCAAACGTGAGCTAGTTCTGAGGGCGTTATCCTGGCAGTACCCTGTCATTCACCCTTTAACCCCTATACAGAAATATGGACTTCACTGCAGTGGAGCCACCAGAACACTACTTCTTTGAACAGTCCTGTTGTAGTTGGCTGCTGACCCACAGGGATCAGAGACATCAGTGAGTGGCACTGAGGGAACAGGCAATACACGTAGCCAGGAAATGGGCAGAAATCAGGGCTGGCAAAGTTCATGCGAATCCGTGATCCAATCCAAAGGTCAGAACAGGTCATTAACAGTATGGTGAACAGGCACAGGTCAGGAATCAGACAGACAAATGGATAAAAAGCTCTTTTACAGGCTCTACCTAGCTAGAGAGCTAAAAAGATTTGTAGAGACCAATTGCACATACCATTACTGAGGGAAACAGCCAGGAATATAGAGGAACAGCTGAATAGCAATTGGACACAGCCATGCAACAGTTCACAGAGCAGGAGAAGATCAACCCTAGCGGTGATGATAAGTTACAATAAAAACAAGCCCTAATTCACACACAGAAATCTGGCGCCTGTGTGCACAGGGCATCGACGGCAATAAATCACCATTGTAACAAGTCTATTTGCTAGGGGTACGTGGCGGGCAGGCAAGATAGGAAAAGCCGAAGTGAGGACACTTGCTATTAGGGGACAATTTTCTTGATGCCAAACATACGGCATCTTCTTGTTCATCGTGTCTCCTACTAGCATGCACCTCTGCCCCTACTGTTTGTAGTCTGTATTGGACAGAGGTATTCCAATACCTACTGCCCTGGAGCTGGCTGCTGCTTCATTTGTATCCTTGATGTGACATACCTTGTTCCAGAGTTGTGCCTGGTCAGCACAACGTTTCCAGGTGTCTGTCTAGAACGCATGCTTTCATTGCGCACTGCCCTTATCCAAGTTATCCTTCGCTATCAGTGGCACCTTGTTTTTAACTCTCTGCCTCCAGTATGCTAGGGGTATTTGGAAGCAGAGCTGGGGAAAAGTAAATTGGCAGCAGACCCTGGTTATTGAAAGGGACCAAAGTTCTCTACACCACATAATGAGACACAAAAAAAATCAGTTGACACATGGTCAGTGGAGGGGTAGGACTTTTTAGCTAATTTGCGGTAGGGCCCACAAGCCCATATTTACATAATGGAGCTTCACATTTTTATTCTTCATACGATGAAGACAGATTTATATAAATATTAATTACAGGAGGTGATTATGGGAATATAATTGATTGTAGTAAGGCAGGTCCACGTAATACCCAATAAGTCCACTAGAGGGCGCATGAAATAAACATTTTCCAGCACACTACATTGCAACAGTTTTAGACTCACCCTGGTGGATGCAGATCTGTTGCTGTCTAAGGAACTGAACGGCGGTTTCCAGGACATCAGCCTTCTCTGGTTTGGAGTCAGGCTGGAGAAGCTGGAATTCTTGTTCTAGAAGTTTACGTAGTTGGTTGATGCTGCTGTTAATGCGGTCCCGCCTCATCTTTTCCACTACTGGCTTCCTCATCTGGTCAAGATAAAATTTATTTTTATAGCAATGACAACAGTGAAATTCTAATAAAATGATGAAAAGGGACTTTATAAAAATTTACCTTAATTTTCTCTTTGGTAGTGAGTGTATCTGCAGCATATTCCTTAGAAATGACGCACAGAGCCTTGTTGACCGCCATGATCATGGGGTTTTTCTCAGGACGAATGTTCTTTCAGAGGCTGAGAGTGAAGTTCACTTTTATACCCCTTCCTCTGCATGTGAATGTATGGGTGGCAGCCAGCACATGCTTTCCCACACTCAGTATCCAATCACTGCAGCCTCAGGACAACAGCCACTTTCATTCATGCTTCTGAAGTCAGCTTCTGGAGCCAAAATCCCTCAACCCCCCCCCCCCCCCTTCCCGCACTCTTCCTCCCCACCAAGATGTCAGGAGTGTGTGCTGTACAAAGGACACAGGGTTCCTACACATGGCCTGGCTGTCAAGACCTGGGAAAGTCCCACCCATGGTGTTTGCAACCTGCTGCCACATGAAGGGGGGTAACGGCTGTCACATAGCAGCTCTGTGTCACACTGATTATACCCCCAGGGTGGAAGGGAGTGTTGTGTTACACCCGACATGGACTCAAGTCTATTTTATTTTAGGGTCATGCTCTGTATATGAGTATGACCTAGTAAAACAATTGTGCCGCCAAAAGTTTTTCCACAAGCTGCTATCAGATTGGTGGGGATCACACTAATAGAACACTACGGAATCACACTCAATCCTTGTGTCATTTACTGATGTATTGTTATGTGGTAGAGGTACCCCTCAGACACCAACGCCATGGTGCAAATGTTACCTATTGCCCCTATGGCAACACAACTGTCTACGCCTTTACCTAGAGTAGTGGTCTCCAAAGTGTGACACTCCCAGGCTGTCAGGGCAGTAGCTAGAGGGCCACTGCTTGGGGGTCAGTAGACTAGAAGAACATTGTCCCAGAGCTTGGTCCATTAGTAACATTTTGAGCATCTTAAGTTCCCATTACATTTGATCGACCATCTAGTCCACTCCATTAACTCTAATGGCCGACCCATTTAAGGGATGGTGCGCTGTGACAATGTCTGACCCTGAGATACATTAAGTGAACAAATCTTTTTTGTTTTTTGATAATGAGCTCATCATTTATCAGAAGACAATATGTCTACAAGACAACAGCGCTTCTGCCCTCTGACCTCCAGTATAATTAGCTCTACACATTGGGCACGTACCAAGGATGAGGCTGTCCCGGGGCCATGTCTGTGAGGACATTGTGTGACTGGAAATTCAGGATCTGCTGCTTTCATATGTAACATATTGTTACGGTCAACTGGAGGTTATGAGCTCAGTCATCTGTCTCATTTGTGGAAGATATGACATGGCCGGGGGGAGATCCCTATGAGTCATCCCTCAGTACAGACCTTGTACTGTCTATGTGTCTGGGCTGGAAATATTTTCTGATGTTTACACTACAAATAAGATAGATAGATAGATAGATAGATAGATAGATAGATAGATAATTTGTTCACAATCCTTTGATGAATGTGAATTACCAGCAGTGTGTGGTATCTGTTCCGACTGTGATCAGTGACTAGTGTTGAGACCAGATTCTGCAGTTGATATTAGTTACTTACTCGTCAAAGCTATGTTTACTTGTTTTATATTATGTGTTACTACTATTGGAACATAATAAAGCTTAGTTAGTTTACTACACTGGTGGTATGTTGTTATTGCAGCCTATTTACTTGGTTCTGAGACGCAACATTGATAGAGTGTAATTGCACATCCTTTCTTTGTTTTGTCATGAACCGAATATACTTATGGGGGTTGGGATGATGTGGTGGACTGTATTTCTTGTCTGATTCCAGGCAGGATGCGGTCACACGATCCGGTCACCATAGCTATGGACATGGGAGTGTTGTCTAGCTATGTTTTGACCCCCCCCCCCCCCCCCCGATACTTAATTTATGTTGGGCTGCTTAATATACCCCTGATGTTACGTCGTGTGTATTAACATGGGCGTATTATGATCCTTTCAGTAGATACTCTTCTGTACCTTAATACTAATGCACATTACTACTTTGATCTCAGTTACGAATGGTTCATCTATGTGCTGATATTACATGATTGTGGTACAGGAATGTTCGCATTTATTATAGCAAACATTTGCATTAATAAGAGCGTACGTATTTTTATACGCGAGGTACGAATATTTACATACAAAGTAGCGTACATTTTACGGCGGGTCATGTGACAGCTCTTTGTGATTACATGTGCGTACAAATGTGGAACGCATTTCCTGTTACATCTTACGCAGCCGCAGTGGTCTCTCCACAACGCTGAACATCATGGACGATACACATAGGCTGGTATGTTGATTTTAAATTGTATATTTGTATTGATTGATTTCACATGTAATTCACAGGTGATAGAGTTATACTCATAATGAATAATTGTCGCTTGTTATGTCATTTTTCACTGTTTTTGATATTTAGATATGTGTTTTTATTCACTTTTTGTTATCGTGATGTGAGATGTATTGAAAAGCACACAGATGTATATACTGAAGTTATTGTTATTTTATCACATATTTTATACCCAATGATGATATAATTAATGTAATAATTACAATTTGATGATGTTGCCTTTAAATACTTGTAACATTGGTGTATCTTACATGGATGCTTGAGAAAAGTCCCAGTGTGAGGACTGAAACGTCGCTCCTGGTGAAATAAATCACTTTTTGCTTTAGCACATTTTTGGTAGTGCTGCGGATTTCTTTTGTTATAGATAGATAGATAAATAGATGAATAGACAGACAGAGAGAGATAGAAACTAAAGAAAGAAAGTGAGGGGCAAGCTCAAGGGGACATGACAATATTCCAATAAAAAAAAAATGCAAAAATGCAACACACTTAAAAAGATGTAAAAAATGTCTTTTAGTCACCCATATGATCAAAGGAAATAGATAGATACAGGTAGATACAAGTAGATACAGGTAGATACAGATAGATACAGGTAGATACAGATAGATACAGGTTAGAGATGAGCGAAGCGATTCGTCGATTCGTTGATTCGTATCGAATCTTGGAAATCTTCAGCTGCGAAGCGAATCCGAATATTAGGTGATTCGCTTCGGCTTTGTACGCATTCGCTATGTAGTTGTTCTATAAATTATACTATTGCTACGTATAAGTTACTCTATACCCTGTTGCGTATAAATTCAATTCATTAGCGAACTTTTACTGTTCGTTCGTTTATCGTGTGCAAAAGCCCAGGAAGAAAACGGTCACCTGACATAGTAGGCAGGGCTTGCTCTGATTGGCTCAGGCTTGGTAAGCCAGTGACGCATTACTTCTGCTGCGACTACTGAGACGAGCAGAAGCACCGTGTGTGCAGTTCTGAGACTCTGAGACCTGTTATGTGAAAATTGGGGTGTAATTGCTCTGGGAATCCATATTACACATATCAGGGATACTGCAGGGATACTGCAGGGCAAGTGCAGGGCCAGTTCAGGGCTAGTAATTAATCAGGCAGGGAGAGAGAGACAGGGAGAGATAGAGAGAGACAGGGAGATACAGGGACAAAGACCAGCTGCAGGGCCACAGAGTGAATTGAAAAATGTCTGGAATGGATAAGCAAAAGTGGTCCAGTTCCAGCCAGACCTCAAGCTCTAAAAAAAGGAGAAGGTGGCACAGGGCAGAAGTGCCAAAGGACCTGTAGCTGGAGCATCTACTAGTAGTATTCGCATTACTCACCCTGCCGTATATCTGTGCGGTTCTCATTAAGCCGCTCTGGGCACTTTGAACTTCAGATCGGACCATTTCCGCTGGATCTGGCCCGGAGTCCGCATTGTGTCAAAACGATGGCGCAAGCCTCGGATCACCTGCTGGATCACTTCCTTTTTATGCTGGTTCGGATAGCGGTGTGTGCCATCGTAATCCTGCCAGTCCATCAGCCGGATCATGTATTTCAGCTCTGCAGAGCTAAATGCTGATGATCGCCTGGATGCCATTTGTAAAACTTCGTTGTGCCTCTGAGGAGTGCACACCGTGGCCTCTCAACTCCTGCATGCGTGACTGCGTATTACGTAATCGCTAGACAATAGTACGCTGAGGATTCGTACGTACGTGTTCAAAGAGGTTGCGTACCTTTTTTACCTGAACGTTCGTTATTAGTGTGCGAATGTTCGCTAAAATCCATAAAATTGCGTATATTTTGAACGCAAATTCAACTAATCTATTCATCGAATATACGAATCTTAGGAAAAGCTCGGCGAAAAAATTTTGCATGATTCGCTCATCTCTAATACAGGTAGATATGGGTAGATACAAGTAGATACGGGTAGATACAAGTAGATACAGGTATATACAGGTAGATACGGGTAGATACAAGTAGATAAGGGTAGATACAAGTAGATACAGGTAGATACAGGTATATACAGGTAGATACGGGTAGATACAAGTAGATATGGGTAGATACAAGTAGATACGGGTAGATGCAGATAGATACAGGTAGATACAGATAGATACAGGTATATACAGGTAGATACAAGTAGATACGGGTAGATACAAGTAGATACAGGTAGATACAAGTAGATACAGGTAGATGCAGATAGATACAGGTATATACAGGTAGATACGGGTAGATACAAGTAGATACGGGTACATACAAGTAGATACGGGTAGATACAAGTAGATACGGTAGATACAAGTAGATACAGGTAGATGCAGATAGATACAAGTAGATACTGATATATAGAGATAGATAAATACTGATAGATAGATAGATAGATAGATAGATAGATAGATAGATAGATAGATAGATAGATAGAGCAGCTGAGAAGCTGCACAGACATAGAGCTGGGTGTGGGCATTAAGGCCATGTCCTCAACAATTCCTAGTTAAAGGGGTTCCATTCAGGACCTGATGAAGATATCTGAGTGCTGTACGCAGCTTTCTCTGTCAGCCCAATAGACTTTGAATGGAACAACTGCAGCTTCATTCAAACTGGTGACAGGGAACAGGGAGCCCCCTTTCCCGTCATCAGTGGGGGTTCCAGCAGAGTACAGCTCTCTAACATCTTCTTTAGTCCCATAGACTAAGTGTTACTGGGCATGCGGCTTGACCCCCAGTGATCAGACACTGAAATGAGAGACAAGGGACCCTTGTTCTCATGATGATTGGGGGACCTGGCGGTATGACCCCCTCAGCAGTCAGGCACTTATCGCGAATGCTGTGGACTGCTGATACCAACCTCATTCTGGGACAACCAGTTTGAGGCATTTCTAAGCTTAGGTTCTTGTCTGCCGTTTAGTACTTCTGTTCCAGTAAAAAAAACAAAAAAACTACAGTGCTGGCCCCAGGGGCGGATTGGCCATAGACCGATGCCCAGAGGGCCATCTGGGCCCTCTTCATGGCCAGCCAGTGGAAGTTTTGGGTAATGTATTTTGCGCTGCTGGCGGTATTTTGTGATGGACTGTGGTATTTGGCTCTGTTCGGGTGGTATATTGTGCCACAATATGGTATTGCTGGCCCTGCCTTCCATCAGTTCAGACCCAGCTACAAAACTGGCCCAACTTTAGTATTTTTTTCAGGGCCACTTAAAGTTCCCAGTCCACCCCTGACTGGCCCCGACATACACCGGACACCAATGGTGCCTGCCAGATCCCAGTGACTATAATGGGATCCCTTTGGTTTCTGTTATGTATTTCGTCATTCTGCTGGACAGAACACCTGCCTGCAGCCTTTTTGTCCGGTATTTTTATCAGAAGAACCTCTGCCGCAGTTGTGAACCAAGCCTTGTGTACATTTCCATGTTCTAGTCCCTTGTGATGATGCAGTCGCTTGCATAAGTGCTCCATGCCAGATCCCCTGGGTTCAGTGACACGCACAGCTTGAGTGTTTACTGAGTGACAATAAACCTACAGATCAGACTCTGAGTTTCATTCTTATTCTGTCAAAGTAAAGAGAAGCCTTGATTCAGTCTTTCTACAAGATGTGAGGATGCCTGAACTCTCCCGGGAGATGCGGCTCAGCTCGGGATTCCCACACTTGGGCCTTTTTTACACTTTGCTGTTATTCTGCGCTCTGGCCATAGAACATTTATCCTGATTACACAATGCGGCACATTCATGCCCTATACATTGTATTTGTGCGGTCAGAGAGTCACAGATTGGAGATCACTGACCTACAGAAACATAGACTCCTTTAAGGAGATTATGAGATTAGAAAGAAATGTGAGCTTTTCTTCCATATCCAGCGCCTCTCTCGTCCATAGGCTGTGACTGGTATTGCAACTCAGGCTATTTAAAAGGGCTTTCCAAGATTTTAAAACTGATGACCTATCCTTAGGATAGGTCATCGGTATCTGATCACTGGGGGTCTGACACTCGGGACACCTGCTGATCAGTTGTTTAAAGGCACCAGCGCTCCTGTGAGCTCTGCAACCTTTTAGCAGCTTACCAAGCACAGTGCCGTACATTGTATAGTGTCTGTTCTTGGTATTACAGCTCAGCCCCAATCCCTTCTATGGGGCTGAGCTGCTTCAACGCCATGTGACTGATGAACGCGTCATCAAAGACCTAGGAAAAGTGGTGAGAAGGCCGAGGTGCTACTGCGGTGCCTTCTCAAAAAGCTGATTGGCAGGGGTCCCAGGTGCCGAACTCCCACTCACTGAAAACCCCTTTAAGCAAGTACATGTGGCTAAGATGCAATAAGAGACACAGCCTATGAGCATGAGCGGAGCTGTATCTGGAAAAAATTGACAGTCCCTCTACTTTAACTCCATAACGATCGTGTACGGCACTTGGTGAAGGGCTTTAAACCAGTCCCTATACAGCACTGGATCAAACCTTCTGCAATCTAGCAGGTATAGGTCAGGTCCCTGGCTGCCAGTGACATGCAGGGATCGCCGAGGAGAAGACAGAAGCAGTTTATTACCACTTCTGCAATCTCTTCTTGGCGCTTAGTGCTCAATGAGCGCTATGCAGTAAAATAGAGGATATGCCACTTTCTCTATTGGACCCAGTGATCATGTGATCGCTGAGTGTTGGCGGGCCTAGCAGAGCTGCAGGATCTTACCAAACCCTGATCTGCTCTGCCTGTATACAATGCCCCCACAGTTACAATGTAAAAGTGCAAAATCTAAAAAAGAAAATGTAGGTGTCTCCGGGAGGGTTTAAATGATCTCTTGTGGGACATATTAAATGCCATAAATAAATGTAAAAAGTATTTTTAAATGTAATTTAAAAATATAATAAAATATAAATAAAATTTAAAAAAACACTCCCACGCCAACCACCGCCACCATTTTGGTGTCAGTTTGCAAACAAATTTTTTTTTTTTTTAGAAAAACTAAAACTCAGTAAAAATATTAATAACATGGCAGAGGTCATGTAAAAAACATCACAAAAATTATTAGTAACGCCCACCACATGGCCGTTGGCAGAGTCAATTGAAGTCTATGGAGCTATTCAAATGGCCTTTTTTTAATGACCAGTGAATTGCAGAAGTCAAAAAATAGGACATGTTCTATTTTTGTCCATTGTCATGGTCAGACAGACCCCACTGAAATCAATGCGCCCATTTTTAATGGCCGTTTAGACAGGAGTGCACCCATCTAACAGCCAATAAAAATGAGTGCGCTGTAAAATAAATAAATGGCCTTTCAGGGGTTAGAAAAAAAACATAAGTACCTCATCCACACCAATGTGGTGACATTGCTTGATGTCCACTATGGGGACATGTATACAGGGGGCACTAAGGAGCTTTTATATACATAGGGGGCACTATGGGGCTATTACAGATACTGGGGGCGCTATGGGAGCTATTATAGATACTGGGGCACTATGGGGGCTATTATAGATACTGGGGACACTATGGGGCTATTATAGATAGTGGGGGCCTATAGAGGGGCACTGTATACTGAGGGCACTGAGGGGGGGACATAATATATACTGAGGGCACTGCAGAGGTTAAGATTTTTTTTAAAAAGGCTATGAAATTTATCTGTTTTTAATGTTCAAAATGGTGATGCAAAATGACCATTAAAAACAGATATAGACAGAAAATGGATGCACACATTGATGCAAAATGGCCACGAAAAACTGCATACGTTTTTAAAGGCCATTATTTTTTATTTGTCATGTGAACGTAGGACTGTGCATGATTGTGGGGATCAAGTTATTTGATAGGTGATTCATTAACCCTTTCATGACCGGACCTATAAAAGGCCTGAATGTCCAGGCAACTTTTTGTGTTTTGGGCACATGGTGGCTTAGTGACCCTAATTTTTTTTTTCGTTTGAATACGAAAATAATTTTTGCTATTTTTTTTACTTGACACTTAGGACTTATTATTAGAATGGTTTTTTTTAAAAGATATTTTATATTTTTTTAGGTTTAATTTAGACAAAAAACGCTAATTCTTATTAAAAAAAAGGATTTTTTTTAAATTATAGATTTTTTTTTTTAAATATTAAAACTGACGCACAAATTAATTATTGCAATGGGTTCCCTATTTGATGACGATCATTTTGATACATAGCATGTATAGATTTTATTTGACGGGGCGACTATGGTGACTGTTTCTATTGGCGACTGCGTGTTTAATTTTTTTTTTTACACTTTTTTTGTTTGTTTTTTATTTATTTTTTTACTTATATATTAATTTATTTTTGACAACTAATATGTCCCCCAGGAGGTCATTAAAAGACCTCTGGAGGACTGACTTTTTTTTTTTTTACTTTTTTTTCCCACTGTAACTGGGGCATCCACAGGAGCCCCAGTTACAGGGGAAAACAGCCCCCTGGGGGCTCATTACACACAGGCAGAGCTGATCAGGGTCTCCTTAGACCCTGCAGCACTGCTCTGGCCCCGAGACACCCGGCGGTCACGTGACCGCCGGGTCTAACACAGGAAGCGGCGCTGCTGCTTCTTTCCTGCTGCGCCGCTGAGGAGGTAAGTCTCTCCTCCGGCTTAGGAGAAGACAGAAGCGGTAATAAACCGCTCCTGTCTTCTCCTCAGGGTCCCCGCTCTGTCTGTGAGCCGGGACCCGACCTGCTCCTGCTAGATTGCAGGAGCAGGAGCTTTAATCCCAGCGCTGATCAGCGCTGGGATTAAAGGGCCGCCTGCACGTCTATATACGTGCTATCTGCACGGGGCATGTGCAGATAGGACGTATATAGCCGTATGGCGGTCGTGAAGGGGTTAAACAAGTTCAAGAAGGGCCTGGATGTTTCTTGAAATTAATGAAATCGGCAACTCATCCCGCAAAAAACGAGCCCCCAAGCAAGACCATGGTCAGAATTTTTTTTTTAAATCTGGTTTTCAGAAAATGGCGACACAAAAGCAAGATTTTTTCTTTTCAAAATGCTTTTATTGTGTAAAACTTAGCAAAAATAAAAAATAGACATATTTGCTATTGCCATGTCCGTAATGACATGCTCTAAAAAAATATCACATGATCTACACCAGAGATCTCAAACTCGTGGCCCTCCAGCTGTTGTAAACCTATAACTTCCATCATGCCAGGAGAGCCTACAGCTATTGGGGCATGCTGGGAGTTGTAGTTTTACAACAGCTGGAGGGCCACGAGTTTGAGATCCCTGATCTACACCATACCTGCTACATACAAAGAAATGCGATTTGTGACAAATTAAATTTCTTTGTGAACTTTGGCAAAGCAGCCAAGTCAATTTTTTCATAACTTCACTCATCTGTACTATGAGACCCTAACTGTGGCGTTAGCAGCCATCAGCACAGGGAGCCAATGGGTAGAGAGAAGGAGCGGTCAGCATTGGCTAATCCACTGGCACCTAAGTGTTCAGTGATACTGGTCTAGTAACAGCCAGGCCCCCGCCACTGATCGGGCAAAGCACCGCATCTGTGCCCGAAGGTCGAGAAGTGAGTTTGGACCTTTTCCCTTTATTTATGTTCTGTAGCCTTTGAGTTCTGCACATTTGATTGCTATCAATGTCACTGCTAGGCAAATACAAAGGAGATTATAACACAAATTCCATAGGGAACAGACAAAACATCTGCTCCAGGTGAGGCTTGAACTCACAACCTCGGCATCACCCAGCAGTTACTGTCTTATAAGTACCGCGCGCTAACCAATTGCGCCACTGGAGCTGTACACTTCAGTGGAATCTGATGGAGGTTTTGACAGAACTACAGTTGGAAGAAAAAGTAAGTGAACCTTTTGAAATTAACTGGATTTCTACATCTGTACGTTACTTGGACATATGGGCACTTTATTGTAGTATTAGGTTTGTATAATGTATAAAAGTATTTTATAGATGTTTTATGGCAGTATTTTGTAGGGACTGAATGGAAGTGTTTTGTGGGCATTTTTTGTAATATATGGCAGTATTCAGGTACAAACATTCAGCTAAAATTGCATATGATTTATATCTGTATTTACAAATTACAGGAGCAACCAGGGGTGGATTAAGGATCCCATGGGCCCTGGGCAGTTTATAATGCATAGGCCCCTGCCCCTCCCCCCAGACGCTCCACCTCTGCCCCGCCCCCACACGCTCCACCCCTGCCCTGCCCCCACATGCTCCATCCCTGCCCTGCCCCCACACGCATTTTGCCTCCTTAAAAAAAATGTTAAAAACACAGCATAAGGCCTTGCTGGGTAACCTATTTAACCCTATGCTGCATCAATAACTAATATAGCCTGAAGGCTATCTTTACATAAAAGCAGGATAGGGTTAAAATGGTTACCCAGCAAGGCCTTATGCTGTGTTTTTACCATATTGAGGCAGCAAAAGGCATTGGTGAGTAACCTTTTTAACCCTATGCTGCTTGTATCTAAAGATAGCCCTTAGGCTATATTAGTTATTGATGCAGCATAGGGTTAAATAGGTTACCCAGCAAGGCCTTATGCTGCCTCAATATGGTAAAAACACAGCATAAGGCCTTGCTGGAAACATATAACCATATGCTGCTTAAATGATGAATGCAGAACTTTTCTGTCCGGTCTTTTTAACAGAATCTGTGACCCAAACGCAAATGTGAATGGATAGTATTAGACGTATAGCATCAGATGTATGTTTAATACACAAATACAGAGCAAGAACCAAGATCACTACATACACACAGCACCAAACCAAAGCCATAAGTCAAATACAGCACCAGAACCAAGTTCTCTACAAAAATACAGCACCAGAACCAAGTTCTCTACATAAATACAGCACCAGAACCAAGTTCTCTACATAAATACAGCACCAGAACCAAGTTCTCTACATAAATACAGCACCAGAACCAAGTTCTCTACATAAATACATCACCAGAACCAAGTTCTCTACATAAATATACTATACTATATATCTGTACACACTGCATCTATTATACCTTGTACCTCACATATCAGTACACTGCTGTATATACTATATATCTATACACACTGCATATACTATACTTTTATAATACATGAGGTATATACAGATATATAGTATATACAGCAGTGTACTGATATGTGAGGTATGAGGTATAATGTAGTGTGTACAGATATATAGTATATACAGCAGTGTACTGATATGTCAGATACGGCGTGTATTAGATGTAGTGTGTACTGATGTGTGAGGTATAATAGATGCAGTGTGTATAGATATATAGTATATACAGCAGTGTACTGACATGGGAGGTGTGATGTATAAATTACACCTCGTATCTCACATGAGTACACTGCTTTGTATACTATATACCTGTACACACTGCATGTGTTATACCTCGTACCTCACATGAGTACACTGCTGTATATACCATATACCTATACACACTACATTATACCTCGTACCTCACATATCAGTACACTGCTGCATATACTATATATCTGTACACACTGACAGGTATAAGGTATAAATGACAGCTTTTACCTCACATATCAGTACACTGCTGTATATACTATATATCTGCACACTACATCTATTATACCTCACATACCAGTACACTGCTGTATATACTATATACGTTTACCCACTGCATCTATTATACCTTGTACCTGACGTATCAGTACTCTGTATGTAGACTATGTGTCAGGTGTGAGGTATAAAAGATGCAGTGTGTACAGATATATGTGGACGGTCATATATTATGGTTACTGTGAGGTACGTGAGGTATTGGGGGTTGTAGTTAAGGTTCCAGTTAGTTTTAGGGATAGGATTAGCATTAGTGTTAGTATATTAGGGCCAGTATTGGGGTTAGGGGCCAGTATTGGGGTTAGGGGCCAGTATTAGTGTTAGGGGACAGTATTGGTGTTAGGGGACAGTATTGGTGTTAGGGGCCAGTATTAGCATGAAGCTACATTTAGACGACCGAAAGTGTTTAGCAGTCCACAAATTGTGGATCTGCAAAACACATTTTGCAGAACGCACAGTGCCAGCCCTATATAGAAATGCCTATTTTTGCGGACAAGAATACGACATATGCTTTATATTTTTTGTGGGGCCACGGAACGGATCTACGGATGTGGACAGTACATGGTGTGTGTGTCTGCATCTTTTGCCGCCCTATTGAATTGAATGGGTCTGCACTCATTCCGCAAGATTGTGGAATGGATGCAGACCCAGAAATATGGTCATCTGAATGCTCCCTTAGGGCCAGTATTGGGGTTAGAGGCAACATTAGGGTACATTAATATGATCATATTTCCATTAACTTCAATGGGGCCGCAAATCCGTAGTTCCGCTCCACAGCCCTGCAAAAAAGATAGAGCATACCCTATTCTTGACCGCAATTGCAGACAAGAACAGGCATTTTTATCTTAGGGCTGGGCATGTGCGTTTCACAAAATGTGGAATGCACACGGCCAGTATCCGTGTTTTGTGGAGCCGCAATGGTGGATCACAAAACAAATAAAATGAGAAAGTATTATGGGTCAGTACAGTACATTAGGGTTAGCGGTCAATATTAGGGTTAGGGACAGTATTAGAGTTCAGTATTAGGGTTATGGGGTCCAGGGTTAGAGGTCAGTACCAGGGTAGGGGTCAGTACTAGGGTTAGGGATAGGACAGGGCCAGTATAAGGGGGGTGAGACAAGGCCAGTATTTGGGGGGTGAGACAGGGCCAGTATTTGGGGTCGATACTAGGGGGTCAGGGGCCAGTATCAGGGTTAGGGGTCCAAGGTTAGAGATCAGTAACAGAGTAGGGGTCAGGGGCCAGTGCTAGGGTTAGGGGTCAGGCAGGGCCAGTATTAGGGGGTCAGGGGCCTGTATTATACTGTATACTATACAGCATGGTGTACGGATTATACTGTGTATTATACAGCATGGTGTACGGATTATACTGTGTATTATACAGCATGGTGTACGGATTATACTGTATACTATACAGCATGGTGTACGGATTACATTGTATATTATTATATCATACAGCATGGTGTAGGGATTATACTGTATATTATACAGCATGGTGTACGGATTATACTGTATATTATACAGCATGGTGTACGGATTATACTGTATATTATACAGCATGGTGTAGGGATTATACTGTATATTATACAGCATGGTGTACGGATTATACTGTATATTATACAGCATGGTGTACGGATTATACTGTATATTATACAGCATGGTGTATGGATTATACTGTATATTATACAGCAAGGTGTACGGATTATACTGTATATTATACGGCATGGAGTACGGATTATACTGTATATTATACAGCATGGTGTACGGATTATACTGTACATTGTATAGCATGGAGTACGGATTATACTGTATATTATACAGCATGGAGTACGGATTATACTGTATATTATACAGCATGGAGTACGGATTATACTGTATATTATACAGCATGGTGTACGGATTATACTGTATATTATACAGCATGGTGTACGGATTATACTGTATACTATACAGCATGGTGTATGGATTATACTGTATACTATACAACATGGTGTACGGATTATACTGTGTATTATACAGCATAGTGTATTAATTATACTGTGTATTATACAGTATAGTGTATGGATTATACTGTACATTGTATAGCATGGTACAGGGATTATAATATATACTGTACAACAAATGCATGGCTGTTACACCATGCCGGACAATATAACCCCTGCGCTACACTGTACAATATACAGTACGTACAGTGTATGCATATACCCACACACATACATACACACATACATACATATACCCACACACATACATACATACATGAGACACATAAATACTTACTGTTACTTGTCCCTTGTCCTGACGCCACTCTGGAGGGGGCTGGGCCTTGCTCTTCTTCTTTCCCCTCTTACCACGCTGCACAGGTCCTTCCCTGTCCAGGACCAGCAGCGCAGCATGAGGGAGGAGGCGGGGCCAGCTGGGAGCGCACAGGAGCGCTAAAAGTTGAGCGGGCCAGGAGAGGCCCGGAGCGCAGGGACGCATCTTAATGATGCAGAGTAGGGGGCGGGGCCTACCATGCGCTCCGGGCCCCCCTGTGCCGCGGGCCCCATAGCAGTGGCGTGGTCTGCCGACTGCCTATATGGGCGGTACGCCACTGCTTCCTAATGTGATTATAATGGGAGCAATCCGGCCTGTGCCCCCCCAGGAGGCTGGGCCCCGGGCGGTTGCCCAGATTGCCCTCATTATAATCCGCCTATGGGAGCAACTATTGGCAAGTGGGAAGGCTCTACTTTACTGCCAAGGGTCACATGTCTCTAGGTGAAACTTTACATCTACAGTACATATATATAATCGTTTATGAGAAAACACTGGCCTAGATGTATTAATGTGTCTGCACTATGGGGACATGTATACAAGGGACACTATGGGGCTTTTATATCCATAGCGGGCACTATGGGGCTATTATAGATATTGGGGGCACTATGGGGCTATTATAGATACTGGGGGCACTATGGGGGCTATTATGCATACTGGGGGCACTATGGGGCTATTATGCATACTGGGGGCACTATGGGGGCTATTATGCATACTGGGGGCACTATGAGGGCTATTATAAATAGTAGGGGTCTACAGAGGGGCACTGTATACTGAGGGTACTGTGGGAGGACAAAATATATACTGAGGGCACTGCAGAAGTTGGGATTTAAAAAAAAAGGCTATGAAATTCATATTTTTTAATGTTCAAAATGGTGATGCAAAATGGACATTATGTCTCCAGGTGAAATTTTACATCTACAGTACAGCTATATAATCGTTTATGAGAAAACACTGGCTTATAGATGTATTAATGTGTCAGCACTTAGAATCTGCCTAGTATTTCTTCAATTTTTTCTGACTCGATAAATAAGTGGGAAGGGGCGTGGCCTGCGGTGCAACTTTTTGCTCCAAAATTTCACCACAATTCTAATGTAAAATTCTGTCTGAAAGCAAGCCAACCAATAATTGGCATAAAGTTAGATAAAAGTGTCTATCCGTGCCCGGGGCGTAACGTGAGGAGGAAGGGGGGTGGTTGGGCGCCTAACTGCAAGGGGGCGCCCAACAGCCTGAGCACATTACAAGACAATACCATTCACTATGTGGCAGGCAGTGCAATGCGCATGTCCCATCATTGACTGAATGGCAGTGGTAGGATGCACACAATGCGCTGCCTGAGACAAAGTGAATGGCATTTACTCACCCTTACGAGGCACACTGCGCAAGGGCTGCCTCAGCGTCAGGACTCAGGGCGCACATCATGGCCCTTCCCCCTTGTATTCTTGTACTGTAGCCTGCATAAGACAGCTTACACAGTATGATATTTTTCCTCCTTTAAGGCAACCATATTTCCCACCTCCCTGTGTAGTACCCCAGAGCTCACACGACCATTCCTTCAACCTGCTACTGTCTCTAATAGACTAACCAATAATGTCATATGTATATATGATTCCAGGTCCTTTGATATTGTGCCTTAATAGCATTGCTATATAACTCTTATGTATTGTATGGTATGCATTGCACCCAGTTTACCAGTAGGAGGCAGTGAGTCTGGCAATGAGCTATAGGTAGAATGGAACGAACCATCTCCCCCTCTTTGGAGGAGTGGGCTTGCCCAGATCTTCCAAGGGGAGGGGTGTCTTGCCTGATCAGGGGGAGTTGAGAGTTGTAAGGAGAAGAAACATGATGCAGTGAGGGGAGCTCCCCCCTCCTGCAGTAGGAGTCTTTCAGGTGAAGCAGCTCACAGAGCACCACAATTCCTGGCAGTTCATAGACTGAGTATTACCACGGGATCAACAGCCAAAGGCACCCCACTCAAATGTACCAGAACTGCTAAAAAGCCTAGATACCAGACCGAAGCCAGTGATTAGTAGAGCAGAGAAAGGCAAAGCAAAGCCTCCAAGCTGACCTGCCAGTGCACCCCAAAACCTGCTGGAGCCCGAGACAGATCAAGGGCTGGACGGGGCATGGCCAGCAGGGATGGCAAATTTATTTTCATTCACGCCAGTTTTCTTGCTGCTGTAGATTTTAGTCTGTCGTTCAGCCCGCGGGAGGATGCACAAAATCTATGTTGAGGCCTGCGCCACACCATAACTTTGGTGCATCCTCCATCTGCGCAAGACTGGCAATGAAAACATTGGTCTTGATAAATGTCCTCCTTAAGAGATTAGCCACTAAGTTTACTCCATCTTCAGGTTTAATAAATCTGCTCCTTTATGTGTAAAGCATTATGTACATCACAGTAAAACATCTGCTCCAGGTGAGGCTCGAACTCACAACCTCGGCATTGCTTGTCAGTTACTGTCTTATAAGTACCGCGCGCTAACCGATTGCGCCACTGGAGCTAGTGAACTCATCATTCCCAGAAGTATTTTTGAGGTTTGTTTTTCAACAAAAAAAGCACAATATAAAAAGAAAATCAACATTCTATAAGGGAAACTTTGTACAACAATTATAAAGGGGTACAGTCATTGTAACTGTGTGGAGGATGCTGTGACCTGGTGGAAAATTTGGAGGGGGGGCAAAGGTATACATTTTTATTTTTTAATAAAATATATTTTTCATTGTTTTATTTTCATTATCATGCGTTAATCTTTTACTATCCATCTTTTTACAGTGAACTGAACAATGAGTGGACAAAAAGGAATTATGAATTATACTTTTATCCTCATTTTAAAAGTTTACACGGCAAACTGATTTCAATTTGATATCTTTATATTTACTATAAAAAAAGAAAAAAATGGACTGCATTTAAATCGGAATTTCAATCTATATATACTGAATTTGTATTCCCAAAAATATTACACACTGAGATGTCGTCATAGCTATTCATCAATATCTCTGCTCTGGTCATCCAAATCAAAAATTTCCCGCCATTGGCTAAGTACTATCTAAAGCAAAAAAGAAAAGTATCTGCCTTTGTCAATGAATTTAATTATCTCTTCCTGTGTGTCCATGAAAACACTGATTAACCTCCTCCCTTTCCCTGCACCTCACCCATCAACACATTCAAAGGTTCCTGATGCTACCAAGACTTGCCCTTGTTCTAGGCCTCAGTACTGAGCAATGAAGTCAGCAAATCTCTCCAACAATGGGCTGTGCATTTCTGAATGTGGCTGAGTTCAATGTCGCCTCTGACGTAATTTATGTGGTATTCTGGTGTTCAGTCTTCGAAGGGTCTGGTTGGTGAGCCCCATCCTCTCTTCTCATTCCCACACTCAGCTTCCAATTGTTAACTGGTGGCTACAATAGAGGCTTCAATTACTGCTGAGCTAAATTGACTGTGAATGACCTTGGAACAATGACAGCTGAACAGGTGGAGGGTGCGTGACAGAAAACAGAGGGGTGATTGAATGGGACAGAAATGGTGAGAGAGTTAATGGCTCCAATAGAGAAACCAACACGGCCTAATGTTTGGAATCAGGGGCATTCCAGTGACAGCCATAAATAGGGACACACTTAGAGGCGGGAAAAAAAGATCAAAAGACAGGATGTCTAAACCTATTCAGCCGCTGCCTACTCTCTCACATCTTCAAGAAAGATTCACTGAGCCTTTTTGTTTTTCTTGTTCTTTTTTAATTTTTTTTTTAGAAAAAAAATTCAAGCAGATATTTATTTTTCCGATGAGATCATGGCAATCAGGAGAATAAAAGTGAGTGTTCTTCTCATGGAAATTAGACTAGAATTTACTTCACAAAGTCATGATACAAAAGAGTTCTGGGCGGGAAATGACCAGGTCTTTTTTTGTGCCCCAGAATAAAGAAGTGGTAAAAGTTATTCAGTTATTTTAAAAGTTGTAGCTAAATTACTAGATGAAAGAAATGTGGAGAATGGCAGAGTTTATGTGCGTTTAATGAAATGCTGACATAAATATTCTGGAGAGAAACTGTAGGGAGCGAGTCATTTACAAAATTTAACTGAAAAAAAGAAATATGGTAGTTTGCATCTATCAATACATTCAATTGTTAACTGCCTGAAAGATATCGCTTTAAAGCGCTATCGTTCAGGGAGTTAATAATTTTCAAGATTTATCAAAATGAAATTTCATGGCAAGGAGAAGTTTTTGAGGCTAGAAGATGTGGGGAAGACATCTAGGTTAGAGACTAAAAATTATAGGGAAGGTGTCTACATTTTAGAATAGAAGTTATGGTGAAGACATCTAGATTTTAGAATAGAAGTTATGGGAAACACACCAAGACTGAGGCATAGAAGTAAAGGGGAAGACATCTAGATTGAGCAATAGAAGTGGGGAAGACGTCTAGATTTTAGAATAGAAATTATGGGAAAGACATCTAAACTGAAGAATAGAAGTAATGGGGAAGACACAAGATTGACAAATACAAGTTATGGCAACGACATCTAGATTGAGGACTAGAAATTATGGGAAAGACATCTTGTTTGAGGAAAAGAAATTACAAAGAAAATGTCTAGATTGAAGGATTGAAGTTATGGGGAAAATGTCTAGGTTGTAGAATAGAAGTTCCAAGGAAGAGGTCTAGATTGAAGAATAGAAGTTCCAGGGAAGAAGTGCAGATGGCTTGGGGAAGATGTCTACATTCAAGAGTGGAAGTTATGGGGAAGATATCTGGTTTAAGAACAGAAGTTATCGGGAAAATGTCTAGACTGACGTACAAACAGCAAAGAAAATATGGCAGCACACCAATACACATACAAACAATAGAACTAGGGATTAGAGATTATTCTGGATTAAAGTGGTACTATACATGAAAAATGGAAGCTCTTTACGCACATTTTTGATCAAATGTGTGTCAGGCCCATCTACCAACATCAAGGTGGCTTCTGCAGATGGGTACCCAACACTAACAGAACTGCCTCACCTAGGCCTTACTTTAGCCTACAATGTTCAGGGTGGTATGGGGACCAGCTATATTTATACTCTGCTTAGAAGCCCTGGACAGATGGACGGGAGTGCTTAATCTAAAGGAGGCAGTTACCCACCAAACATACTGCAAGAAAATTTAGACTAGCACATCCAAAGTGATGTTCACCACCTGGCCTCCTCCCCCTGGGCCCCATAGAAGTCTTCTGGTCTGCATGTTAAGTACGCCATAGTATGGCCTTTATGAACCCAGTTTAAAGGGATATTTTAGGATTTTAATACTGAGGACTTATCCTCAGGATAGGTCCTCAATATCAGATTGTTGAGGACAGAGCTTGTAACTGCATCTCTGCTGCCATTCAATTCAGCACTGAAACTGCTGATCAACACAGGTTCGGGGTGGTGGACTTCTGACGAGTTGATACTGATGGCTTATTCTGAGAATATAAAAATCCTACAATATGCCTTTAATGTAAAAATTTAAAGGATCTTAGAGAAATTCTCAGCTCAGAGGACATTAAAAGTAAGTCACATGTATGACAGCAGGGAGGAGCTACACTGTTGTCTGTCTCCAAGGGCAACCAGCAGATCTTTGAATACTGTCCTGGACCATTGATTTTAATAGGTAAAGGTAAACAGCAAATGCTTATATTTACGATCTTTAACTTTTATTAAAAGGTCAATGGATTTCATAACCAAAAAAATACAATAATCTTATCTTACTCATAATAATCAGTTTTCTTAATGTAGCTTATTAGTCTTTACTTGATATTCTTATGTACAATATAGACAGAGAGTGCTTTAGACATTTCCTGGGAATACTGTTGACCACTTCAACATGAAGCAACTAAAGTTAAACTGGCAAAAAAGCTAACTTTTTTTTTTTTTTTACTAAGGGAGGGAAGCATGGTCACATGACTAGGTTTGTCCCCTGGTTTGGGTAAAGTCCACAGCTGACAGAGGATGAAATGTGCAGCAGAATCTGCAGCTGTGAAGACTCACGCATCACAGTCATTTACCATGGTCTCCAAATAACATGTTTGGGTGGCTTCTGTGAGATGGTTGGTGATGCCGCAGGTGCTTTTCTGCTCGTTGTGTGGTCTCCATTGAAATATTGCATGACATTTTGGTTGGCATAACCCATTTCCCTGGATTTTGATAGGTATTGTAAGGTCTCCTCCAGACACCGGTTGTAGCCTTGACTGTAGTCTTGGAAAGGACTTTTTACAGGGGTTGATGTTCCTATGTAAGAAGAAAAACATAAACTATCAGTATAATTTATATTCACATGGACACAGAACATCGACTGCTATAATAATCTATAGAAGGGGATCATTAGGTTTCAATAAAATTACCTTGGTGCTTCCAGATGACATCACTGTGTGTCTATAGCAGAGGAGATCATATGCCACTGATATCAGATAAAAGGGGCAGCATCAGTGGCCATCATTTTTGCCACATTTGTGGAGGAGGATTTGGCAGGAACCTCTGTCACAGATTTTGGCAAAAATAAAGGATGAAATACTGCTGCATGTAGCTACATTTTATCTGGCAGAATGGCAGTAGTCATATCTAAAGGCCCTTTTAGATGGGCCGATGTGTCTCCCTGCCCGAGCGCCGATCAGCGATATCGGGCAGGGAGCCTTTACACGGCCCGATGAATCGAGCGCCGGGCCGCACGAGTGATCGCTGTATCACTTTTGCGGCCGGGAAGCTCCATACTGTCAGGCGCACATCGCCTGTTTACACAGGCTGATGTGCGCCCGACAGATTGGATCTTTTGTAGAAACCAAAAGATCCAATCAGCCGACGAACGAGCGTTTTGCTCGTTCGTCGGCTGATTAGGGCCACTTTTACACGGGCCGATTATCGGCACTAGCGTTCCTAGGAACGATTTTTCGGCCGATAATCGGCCCGTGTAAAAGGACCTTAAGATTATAGTGATTGGAATATGTCGGACACTGACGATGTCAGATCTGGCAATTCCTGTGCGAGAATAGGATGCCAGAATTTAAACCCTGATGTGAACCTAGCCTAAACCATTTTTTAATCACTATGAGAACAGTGTACAATACAATATTAGATAATCTGTAATATTAGATAGTTCAGAACCTATCATATTCTGTCATTGCTGTATTAGACAAATGTGACTGCAGAATTAGCTTCAATATACCAGGTATAAGGTGGAGCTGGACCTTTTACCTGGACCTTTTAACTTGTTTTACGGCAGTCACTAAGGGGCCTTAGGCTGGGCTATGACAGTGGTCTTCCATGTAGTGGAGAGCTGGGGCTCAACTCTCACATGAGAGCTGGGCTACTGCTCTAATGGCCCAGAGTGGGAGAAATGCTGATCTGGGCCCAGAGGCGTAGCTAGAGGTTCAGCACAGGGGGGGCGAAACATACTTGAGCGGGCCCCCCACTTATTGGCTTCTCAAACGCACGTTTCCAACTTCACAGGCACATACTACTAGTTGTGGTTATAATATTGTATTAGAAAGATGACTGTATAAACTGCAAGATTGTCTATGCTGCTAAGTACAGTACAATAGACTTTCTACATACCCTAGTCTAAATACTCTACCACATAATGCAGTAAAATATAGGATTAATAGGAGTTAAAAAACAAGGGGACTCCTATGTTAAAGGAAACTTGTCCCCAGTTTTTTACATCACTCCCCTGCCCCCATCAGACCTCAGGTCAGCTTAATGTGCCCCCATCAGACCTCAGATCAGCTTAATGTGCCCCCATCAGACCTCAGATCAGCGTCTTGTGCCCCATCAGACCTCAGATCAGCGTCTTGTGCCCCATCAGACCTCAGATCAAGCGTCTTGTGCCCCCATCAGACCTCAGATCAGCGTCTTGTGCCCCCATCAGACCTCAGATCAGCGTCTTGTGCCCCATCAGACCTCAGATCAGCGTCTTGTGCCCCCATCAGACCTCAGATCAGCGTCTTGTGCCCCCATCAGACCTCAGATCAGCGTCTTGTGCCCCCATCAGACCTCAGATCAGCGTCTTGTGCCCCCATCAGACCTCAGGTCAGCGTCTTGTGCCCCATCAGACCTCAGTCAGCATCTTGTGCCCCATCAGACCTCAGGTCAGCAGTCTTGTGCCCCCATCAGACCTCAGGTCAGCGTCTTGTGCCCCCATCAGACCTCAGATCAGCGTCTTGTGCCCCATCAGACCTCAGATCAGCGTCTTGTGCCCCCATCAGACCTCAGATCAGCATCTTGTGCCCCATCAGACCTCAATCAGCGTCTTGTGCCCCATCAGACCTCAGTCAGCGTCTTGTGCCCCCATCAGACCTCAGATCAGCGTCTTGTGCCCCCATCAGACCTCAGGATCAGCGTCTTGTGCCCCATCAGACCTCAGATCAGCATCTTGTGCCCCCATCAGACCTCAGATCAGCAGTCTTGTGCCCCCATCAGACCTCAGATCAGCGTATTGTGCCCCCATCAGACCTCAGATCAGCGTATTGTGCCCCCATCAGACCTCAGATCAGCGTATTGTGCCCCCATAGACCTCAGATTGTGTGCCCCCATCAGACCTCAGATCAGCGTCTGTGCCCCCATCAGACCTCACATCAGCCTCTGTGTCCCCATCAGACCTCAGATCAGCGTATTGTGCCCCATCAGACCTCACATCAGCGTATTGTGCCCCCATCAGACCTCAGATCAGCAGAATGTGCCCCCATCAGACCTCAGATCAGCGTATTGTGCCCCCATCAGACCTCAGATCAGCCCACCCAGCCTCATAAGATAAAAATAAAAACCTTTCTTACCTGTTCTGCGCTGCGGCTGCCCTCCGGTCCGCGCTCCGCTCTCTTCCCTGGCCCGCACACACTATGACCTGACGCTGCGTGCAGCGTCAGGTCATAGTGCGCGCCGTCAGGGAAGAGAGCAGAGCGCGGACCGGCAGGGCAGCCGCAGCGCAGAACAGGTAAGTAAGATTTTTTATTTTTATGGGCCCCCTTGAGTCACTGGGCCCGGAGCCGTCGCCCCCCTGCCCCCCCGGTAGCTACGCCACTGTCTGGGCCCCTTAAAGGGTTATTCTCATTTTAGACAATGGGGGCATATCGCTAGGATATGCCCCCATTGTCTTATAGGTGCGGGTCCCACCGCTGGGACCCGCACCTATATCCAAAACTGAGCCCCCGAAATGAATGAGGGCGCACTGCGCATGCGCAGCTGCCCTCCATTCATTTCTATGGGGCCGCCGAAAATAGCCGAGCGCTGGCTCGGCTACTTCCGTCGGCTCCATAGAAATGAATGGGAGCGCACCGCGCATGCACGGCCCGGCTCCCATTCATTTCAATGAGCACAGCGGGGAGCTGCGCCTGGTGGTGGCCGGATCCCCGGAAACCCGAGGTCCTCCAGACGCAGCTCTCCCCGCTCCGTTCTGGATATAGGTGCGGGTCCCAGCGGTGGGACCCGCACCTATAAGACAATGGGGGCATATCCTAGCGATATGCCCCCATTGTCTAAGATGAGAATACCCCTTTAAACCCTTAGATGCTGTGGCCATTAGTGACTACTGCATCTAAGTGGTTTAGAGAGCGGGAACTCCCTCTGTCTCCTATCGGCACCTTGCAAATTAATTTACTGGGTGCCGATGTTTTTGCATGGCAGCCTAGGGGCCTAATGGAAGCCCCAGGCTTGTCTGCAGTGTATTCCTAGTGCACTGACAGTATAATACTGATTAATAAAAGTTAATCAGTAAGTTTTGTGTACTCCAAAATAGTGCCATTAAAAACTATAACTTGTTCCACAAAAAATAAGCCCCCATATAGCTACCTCGACAGAAAAATAAAAAAGTTATAGTTCTTGGAACACGACAATGAAAAAAAACTACTTTGTCACCAAGACCCAAAAAAGGCCGGTTTAAAGATGCGCAAAATTTGTGAAACAAAGTAAGACATTTGAAAAATGTGGAGCAAATTATTCCAACGTAGACTCCTGAAACCTAGTAAAAACTTACCTGACAGATCCCACATCACCACTCCGGTTCGCCCAGCCGGGTTGTACTCAATTGGCTGCAGATGTTAACAACATGTGACCGATGCAGTCAACCACCGGTCTCAGCAGTGCACCTGACGAGGTAGTGATTGGCTGCAGTGGTCACGTATTGTCAATGTGACGTCACTGCTGCAGCTGGCTAAATAGAGTTCAACCGGGAGAACCAAAGTGACAACGCGGGATGTTACGTAAGTACTAACTGATTCTTTATTGCAGACAAATCACAAGGGTTATCCAGTTTCCTCCTGAAACCAGACAACCCCTTTAAGAAAAACTGACATCAAATGTTACTCTCATGATAAATTCCCCCCTAACACATCTGTCTTGAGATGTTACTCCACTTTCTACAGCACCCCTTTACTGGTATACATTTTAAAACGTGCCAGTGGGGCTAGTCACGCCCACTTTCCCACCCAACATGAAGGGAGCAGTGTAAAAATGTAAAACATTATAATTTTATGCCCCAAACAGGCCCAAAAATTTGCAAACCCCCCCTTTTTGGGATTTTTTTGAACATTCCGGAGTGCAGAGTATGATAAGTTCCCCTATAGCAGGGGTACTCAACTGGTGGACCGGTTGTCAGCTGTCCGGACCCCTGCATGCACCCGGGTGCCGAGGCTCACAGGGTGCCAGAGTACAGAAGCAATGAGCGCTTCCCTCCTTCAGGCGGCAGCGCTGTGAATGGTGAAGCAGGAAGACTTCTCCTGCTCCACCATTTAGTCTGCACAGATCGTGCTAACTGCCGATGTGGGCGGAGCCTGCGGACAGGAAGTCTGCATAAGCTCCACCCACATAGTGCTGTAGCGCGATCTGTGACTGCAGCAAACTATGGAGGGGGCACAGAGGACTTTATTACTATGAGGGAGCACAGAGGGCTTTATAACCATGGAGGGAGCACAGAGGACCTCATCACTATGGAGGGGGCACAGAGGACTTTATAACCATGGAGGGGGCACAGAGGACTTTATAACCAGGGGGCACAGAGGACTTTATAACCATGGAGGGGGCACAGAGGACTTTATAACCATGGAGGGGGCACAGAGGACTTTATAACCATGGAGGGGGCACAGAGGGACTTTATAACTATGGAGGGGCACAGAAGGCTTTATAACTATGGAGGGGGCACAGAGGCTTTATAACTATGGAGGGGAACAGGCTTTATAACTATGGGGGGGCACAGAGGGCTTTATAACTATGGAGGGGGCACAGAGGGCTTTATAAAATATGGAGGGGGCACAGAGGGCTTTATAAAATATGGAGGGGGGGCTAAAAGGCAGAGGACTTTATAACTATAGAGGGGGCACGGAGGGCTTTATTACTATGGAGGGGGCACAGAAGGCTTTATAACTATGGAGGGGGAACAGAAGGCTTTATAACTATGGAGGGGCACAGAGGGCTTTATAACTATGGAGGGGGCACAGAGGGCTTTATAAAATATGGAGGGGGCACAGAGGGCTTTATAAAATATGGAGGGGGCACAGAGGACTTTATAACTATAGAGGGGGCACGGAGGGCTTATTACTATGGAGGGGGGACAGAGGGCATTACTAATGTGAAGTGGCAGAATGGGCATTTTTACTATGGAGGGGCACAATGGGCATTACTACTATGGAGGGGGCACAGTGGGCATTTTTACTCTGGAGTGGGCACAATGGGCATTGCAAAAGTGAAAAGGGCACAGAGGGCATTATTCCTCTGAATGGGGCACAGAGGGCATTACTACTATTAAGGCTACACGCCACTGGTGTTGTCCCTCCTTATATATGTTTTTGTTTTGCAGCTCGGACCTTCATCCTACAGCAGACTCAGGTAGGTGGACCTTTACCAAAAGTACTTGAGTACCCCTGCCCTATAGGATAATACTATGCTGTGCTGCACTTACCATTCACCAGCAGGTGGCGCTGCTTCAAATAGTTGACTGTCATCTCCAGTATATCTGCTTTCTCAAGTTTGGAGTTAGGGTGATCATTCTGAAATTCCTTCTCCAGCAGTAACCTAAGTTGTTTAATGCTGCTGTTTATTCTGTCTCGTCTCCGCTTTTCCACCACAGGTTTATTCAATTGCTGAAAATGTAAACAAAATGGATGAAATCCTATATGTCCTGTATAGATTGCTAGCTCTTATGGACAGTACAATTTCAGTGCACAATATATGTGGTCTAATGGTATGCACAATGTTAATTCCAGCAAGTCTTACATTGCAGAAAATAAGCCAGATACATACCCGGAGGGAACTTATGGACTTTTGACCACTGGTGCAGGACTTCACCGCAGCACTGGCAGGCGCCATTCTTAATGCACTGTACTGGCAGATATATCTTTGATTACTGATAATTCTGCTTGTGACAGATGTGAGTCCGTCCCCTATTTATAAGTGCATATCAGCAGCTGAATCTGTGAGTCCTCAGCTCTGTGAAGTTTCCCACACTCAGTAGCCAATCACATCCCCCACCCCCCAAACAATACCAAGGGCTTCAATTACTAGATGCTAAATTAACTGGGGAACTGCCTCAGGATAACAACCCTCTGTTCAGCAGCAGGTGGAGTATGGGATAACAATGGGTCGGAGCTGGTAATGATACATTAGATTCTGGGAAAGGCTTGTGTGGCCTCAAGACACGTGCTTCCTCCTCTGGATCAAATATCTGACATTGGAGGGAAACTCAGAAGGAGATACTATGCTGAGGCAGCCGTGCGACAATTGCCATAATTACCTGCAGACTTTGTCTTATTAGCCGGTGATATAACAACATGGAATTGTAATTAGTAGGTCTGTAACCAGTATGTAATCTGGGGAACGCATCTATCGTCCCCACTTATCAGTCGTTTTTAGCAGGTAAAGGGCTGACAGTAACGTGTTCTATGTATACAGTATAATAGAATTGTATTATGTCCTGTCCAGTGGTCAGTTATATTGGGAGGTGTAGTGCTCTATGTATAGAGTATAATAGGATTGTATTATGTCCTGTCCAGTGGTCGGTCATGTTGGTAGGTGTAGTGCTCTATGTATACAGTATAATAGAATTGTATTATGTCCTGTCCAGTGGTCAGTTATATTGGGAGGTGTAGTGCTCTATGTATAGAGTATAATAGGATTGTATTATGTCCTGTCCAGTGGTCGGTCATGTTGGTAGGTGTAGTGCTCTATGTATATAGTATAATAGAATTGTATTATGTCCTGTCCAGTGGTCAGTTATATTGGGAGGTGTAGTGCTCTATGTATAGAGTATAATAGGATTGTATTATGTCCTGTCCAGTGGTCGGTCATGTTGGGAGGTGTAGTGTTCTATGTATACAGTATAATAGGATTGTATTATGTCCTGTCCAGTGGTCGATCATGTTGGGAGGTGTAGTGTTCTATGTATACAGTATAATAGAATTGTATTATGTCCTGTCCAGTGTTCGGTTATATTGGGAGGTGTAGTGCTCTATGTATACAGTATAATAGAATTGTATTATGTCCTGTCCAGTGTTCGGTTATATTGGGAGGTGTAGTGTTCTATGTATACAGTATAATAGAATTGTATTATGTTATCTCCAGTGGTCGGTCATGTTGTAGTGCTCTATGTATAGAGTATAGTAAAACTTTATTATGGCTATGTCCAGTGGTCGGTTTATTTTGGAAGTGCAGTGCCCCAGAACAGTGGTCCCCAATCCCCGGGCTGTGGCCCAGGACCGGGCCCTGAATCGATGTCTGCCGGGCCGCGGTGGCAGGGGACAAAGAGATGAGCGATTCCATTGTGGAAGCGCTCATCTCCATAGTCATCTGTATCGCCGTCCTCAGGACGCCGATACAGATGCCTGTGCTGCGGCGGGGCAGGGGAGGGAGAGGCGTCTCCCCTGCCGGTTCCTCTGATAGACTGCAGGCCAGCTGCGCGCCGCATGGGCCGTACAGCACAGGACTCAGGCCGGAAGAGGCCTGCATCGCATCTCTGCCAGCCTGATGGAGGTAAGTATAAGTGTTTATTTATTTTTTTATTGTACAATACCCGAGAAGAGGGGCACTGGGAGGCACTTCTTACTGGCACTATGGGGGCACTTCTTATATTATTGGGGGCATCTATGGGGGCACTTCTTATATTATTGGGGGCACTGTGGGGGCACTTCTTATTGGTATATTATTGGGGGCATCTATGGGGGCACTGTGGGGGCACTTCTTATTGGTACATTATTGAGCGCACTATGGGGGCACTTCTTACTAGTACATTATTGGGGCATATATGGGGGCACTTTTTACTGGCACATTTGTGGGGGCACTTCTTATTGGTACATTATTGAGGGCATCTATGGGGGCACTTCTAACTGGTACATTATTGAGGGCATCTATGGGGGCACTTCTTACTGGTACATTATTGGTGGGGCACTATGGGGGCACTTCTTACTGGCACATTATTGGGGGCAATGTGGGGGCATCTACTGAGGCCATAAAGAAGGGGTATTCTGTATGGGGGGGCTCTGTATAGGGGCATTTTATGTTATGTTTATATATTTTAATATGCATCTTGCGTGAATCAGTCAGCCGACAGCACCAGCGCCGACTGGCCCACCTAGCAATGTTGCTATGGCCTGTTAACTATTAACTGCTTTTCACAGGAAAATGCATAATT
This sequence comes from Rhinella marina, assembly GCA_900303285.1. Lineage (NCBI taxonomy): Eukaryota > Metazoa > Chordata > Amphibia > Anura > Bufonidae > Rhinella > Rhinella marina. The sequence goes on along the minus strand of ONZH01002178.1, from coordinate 58,507 downwards.
ATATAATATATAATATTTTTATCTCTTGCGGCATCACAATTGCATGCAAAACCTATTTGCAGGGGAACCACTGACTTAGAAGTGGGACACTGCACTTGCATACTGAGGGAAATATACCACTCTCTAAGAGAGAAAGAAGTAGAGAATATACAGACTGTTAAGGACCAATTAAAAGGATTTGTGGAAAGGACAGAGTAAGTGCAATCGCTCCTCTATGGCAACAGGCCTTACTGTTAGTGGAAAGGGTATATTGCTTCTGCGCCCACCATGCTTTTACAACAGATTAGCTACCCAAGAAGATCTCCACCCTGCTGTGGGAACCGCAGTAGATATGAATCATTGTGCACTCTTTTGGTAGACATGGAAAGTTGTTTGGAGTTAATCATTATTGCCTTGCACCGCCATTACACCCAGTGGAGTATCTACAACTAACTGGGCCCCACAGCAAATTTTTGAACAGGGCCCCCCCAGAAACTTCTTCGCAACCCCCAACTCACATGCAACCCTCACTCTTGTGGCTAGTCAAGATTGAGCTCTCCCAGACAAGGCCTGACAGCCGCTCCATCCATTTCCTATAGTGTCACTGTATATAATGTCATTGTATAATACTGTTGAGGGGGCCCTGACAATAAAATCTTTTAGTCTCCCTCTTGAGGGGCCCTCTTGTGGGTCTGGGCCCCGAAGCAGCTGCTTCCCCTGCTTCCCCTATAGCTACGCCTCTGATTGCACCGCTGCCATTATCCGGTCCTGCACCTTACCTCCTGCGTTGCACCCAGCCTACTGTTCACGAACAAGGGCACCCCAACTACCACCAGATGGGAGTCCCCAAAAGGCACAGCATGTGCACCAAGGGAAGAAAGGATGTGTTCTCCAATCACTGCACGGCCCAGGGAGCGCTATCATGAACCACTATGGGAGTCCCCAAAAGGCACAGCATGTGCACCAAGGGAAGAAAGGATGTGTTCTCCAATCACTGCACGGCCCAGGGAGCGCTATCATGAAGCACTACTATTCCTATCTGTGCCACTACCACTCCTATCATCCTCACAGTTCTCCTCTGCAAGCAGAAGGTATAGGCTGCTATGTATAGAGCATAACAGAAATTATCACAGATTTAGGGCCCATCTGTACAATCTATTAATATTATTCATTAATTTGATGTATAGCTGAGGTGCATGTAACTTGATTGATGGTGAGAGTAATAAATCGTGCTGTATACAAGAAGGAGGCAAGAACACAATTGCCTAATTAGATTATCACTGAGGGCCTGGACCTCTGCCATTCATTCATGCAAGCTTTCAATGCTTTTGGGTTAAATCTATTACATCACTTCATTTACATATAAATATCTTATTTCAGAGCTTTAATTTGCTTAAGAGGGTATTGAAATCTATTTAGGATCTTTCAGTGGAAGGGGGGATGGTTTGAGCACCCATTATTTTTACTTTTATTTTGCAGTTCTAGGTTTTATCCTCTTTGGGGGCTATTTAGGAGATGCAACTAATTGGCCAGGGCCCTAATGCTGGTGCATGAGCTTGTATGTGTCAGACTAGTATAAAACAGGTACAAGATGCAGTTTAAAGGGATGGTTGACAAATGTTAGGTTGGTGGAGTCTGATAACTGGGGCCCCCATTGGTTTCTAGAACTGGAACCTCTTCACTTCCACCAAGATGTGCACTTTCCATTTCCTTGCCTTCTAAGGCACTGTAGAGACCATTGTACCTACTGGGGGCACTATCAGGGGCATTTTAACTACTGGAGCCCTATAGGGTCATTATACACTAACTATTGGGAGTACTATAGGAGACATTATAACTGCTGTGGTCACTACATAGGAGCCTTAATGCTACTGGGAGCACTACATGGTTGCCTTGTAATACTAGGGGCACTACAGAGAGGCATTATTACTACTCAGGCCACAGATGGGCACTGTAGGAAGCATTACACTTACTGGGGGCACTATAGGGAACATTTTAACTACTGGGGCACTATAGGGAGCATTTTAACTATTGGGGCACTATAGGGGGCATTTTAAGTAGTGGAAACACTACAAGGGGCATTATAAGAACTGAGGCACTATAGGGGTATTATACAGTACACTACTCTACTGGGGGTACTGTAAGAGACGTTATAACAAATGTGGACACCATAAAGTGGTTTTAATACCAATGGGGCACTATAGGGGGGGGCATTATTAATACTAGGGCCACTACAGAGAGCCCTTATTACTACTGGGTGCACTATAGTTGGGTAATATTTTTTGGTCTTGGTGTGTAGAACCCTACTACTTAAAGGAGCTGTCATTATTTGGGGAACTGTAGGGGGAACTATTGCTAATAAAGGCACTCTGAGAGAGAATTATAGCTATTGGTGGGTGTTTTATATTACTACGGGGGATTACCTGTATGGCGGTATAATCTGTGCTATATAGTATTTGGGAGCATTGGGAGGGACAGCATTAGAGGTAGCAGCAGGATAACTCTGTTGGGGCACCGGGGTGGGGAGGATGATAGAAAAGTGAGGATCCTAAGATATATGTGTAGGCAAACTGCAGAGACAAGACATGGCAGAAAGAAGTTGTCATGGGCCAAATGGACTCTGACTCTCCAAATAACGCAGCATCTTGTGTGTGGACAGGAAACCAGATTCTCTACATATTCTTACGGAAGCCTCAATGTCAGTCGCGTAGGAATGAATAGAGAAGTAACTAACTTCCTGTCCTGTGTCAGTTGGAAATTAGAGTGTTGGTCACATGAGCTGAGGATCAGAAGGAAGGTTATAACTCACAAATACAGTCACTGGTAAGAAGATTACATTAACTACATATTACACCATGTACCTTTCTAACAGATCAGAGAATAAAAATGTTTGTGGGAGTATTTCTTTGAGGGCCCGTTCAAGAAGTTCCTCAAGAAGTTATAGAACATGTCCTATTCTTGTCCGCAACAGCGGGCAAGAATAGGCATTTTGAACAGGGCGCCCGGCCGTGTGTTGTGGTGGCATCCGTGGTATTGTGGATCCGCAATACTATGGCCATCTGAATGACCCCTAAGGGTATCTTATCCTTCCAAAAGTTTAAAAGTGAAACAAGTGACGTCATATGTCTTTCCTGCCTTTGGTACCAAGACACCTTGTTCCTCCACTGACCAGGCTAGGTTTTCCTTCACTAAGACGCATATTCAGTTGCTGCCCCAGCCTTGCGTCTAAAAACCACGCAAGGGAAATTGATTTATTGGCACCCTCATTCTGGTATTGGGCAAATTACCCAATCAGTCATCCAGCACCCCACACCCCACCAGCAATTAAATATATTTTTAATAATTAAGTGGTTTACATCTCACATTAGTTTATAACAGTTTTACTGGATGGTAAACTTTATATTTGTTTTATTTAACCTTGTATAGTCCATTTATTAATGTAAATTCTTCAGCTGTGAGATCATCAGAACCATGTATAGGGGACACAACCTCCAGATGGTCTACAGAGCAGAATTACAGCTTAACACCCAGTGAGGTCAGATCCCCCAGATGATGAATGGAGTGCGGCACACTTCTATTGTGCTCAGGCTGAATGCCTTCAACAGAAAAACAGTGTGGGAAAATTGAGCAAACTCAAACTCACACACCAATGACAAGAAGTATGTCTGAGCAGCGGCTGCCCCTGTGGGCTGACACCTGCCTGGCATCGCAGCTCCCAGCTAGTGCATTCCACTTAAAGGGCCAGTCAAGTGAGACAAAATGTCATCAAATTTCAGAGAAACGAGGGACGTTGAGTGCCCAGGACACAGCAATTTTGTCTTCCAATTATTCCATGACTGTCTATATAACTTTGATCATTCATTTCTATAGGAATGTGACTGTAAACCCACAATGTGCAATTTGCCAACCCGTTTCTATGGCTCATACAATCATGTGACATTACTACAGCCACAGGTGCCAAATGTCAACCCAACTTGCTTTTACCTTTGAGGTGCCCTTTTTACCATTGCTAGAAGTTCTGAAGTCTTATATTCTAGCCTAGAATTACCATTCTGAATTCATCTTTATGACAGAGGAAATATCTAGAAGTGGGGGAGAATTCTAGATGGAAGGAACAATGGCCGCTTCATTAAATTAACTGTTCTCAGAGTGTTGAGTGTTAAATGGCCATTAAGTTTCCCAGTCACTGACTGCAAATGAATGAGATTAAATGATGAATTCCAGTCCTGTGAGAATTACATACAGGACCACCCAGTCCGGCCGGGGACTCTTTTTATGCAGGAATGTGATGAAGTCAGCCAGATACTAAATGATTTCATTATATTATAGGTCAGAAAGTCTATGTTGAATAAACGTGCACCCCCACCATCCCAAAAATACCCAACTCACCACTGTCTATTCCATCATCACACCACTGGGGAAATGGTTGGTTGTGATTATTTGTTATTGCAAAATGGTGAAAAATAAAAAATCTGACCAACATTTTAATGTCCACACTATGGACACAGACCCAAAACAACTTCTCCTCCCCGGGCCCTGAAGATCCACTAAATGAGTTTAGATCACCTAAGGCTCAATGGTAACCTAAACTCAGATTGGCAAAACTGTGGGTAATGGGGGTCCTGGTGTTTTGGTCATAGTGGGGATGTCAAAGGGGTTTTCCAATAATCAAAATGTATAACCTACCCACAGAATAGGTGATGGTGGAGTCAACCCGCTGGGGCCTCCAACAATCACAAGAACAGGGATTCCTTGTCCGCCCCATCTGTATGGATCAGTGTTTGAACATGTGCACTATTGCCTATTCAAAGCCTATACAACTACCAAATATTACTGCAGGGGCAGACACAGACTGCTGAGGGCCCCTATGCAAGAGTATTACATGAATTACATGCCCCTTAAAAGCTCATCAGAGAGCACCTCCTTTCCAACAATTTACCAGTAATTAAAAGCTATAACATTCATGATCTTTACATGGAATTTAATATATAGTAAAAGCTGCTTTTAAGGTTGCATTGGCCCCTACCTACTGGGCCCCTGTGCAACTACACGTACACATCTGGTATGCCCACTCCTGGAGTACTGTACTCCGCTATTCGAGGTAGTAGCTTAAAATCTGTAGGGAATTGCAGTGTAAACCGTTGACTGCCATGAACAGGGTGGCAGGACCCTCATTATTGTGATCAGGTGGTCCCAGTGGTCTGACACCCACCAACCAGACACTTGTAGTCTATCCTTGGCAAAGGTGATACATTTTAATGTTTGACTATGATACAATAGTTTTAGCTAGGCTTTACCAGGACAAAGATTTATCAAAACTGGTGTAAAGGAAAACTTACTTAGTTGCCTTTAGCGACCAATCAGATTCCTGCTTTCATTTTCAAAAGGAGGTCTGAAAAATGAAAGGTGGAATCTGATTGGTTGCTTTGTCGCGATAGCTCTGTATCTAAACACCATGGCCAAGGCAGAGTGGGTTGTTGGTGCTCCCTCGGCCTGTATCCCATTAGCTTACCCTCTCCAGTTATACGCCTGCATGTTACAGGCCATCTGAAATAACCATAAGAGCCAGTTCACACAGAGCTAAAAAACAAGAACCTCATAACAGCCTCCCATTAATTTCAATGGGAAGCAGCACTTTTCCACGTGGAAAAAAAAAATCTGTCAGCCCTATCATGGGGCGGAATCTGCGCTGAATCTCCTGCTGAAATGAATGGGAAGCATCAAGAAACCGATCCATGTGTCCATGTGTTTTTTGCATGTTTTTTGGTGAGGATCTGCGCCAAAAACTGCACAAAAAAATGCGCTGAATGTTGTAGGAGTATTTTCTGAATCCGCCTTGTGAACACACCCTAAACCTCCCCAGTATGTCAATATCAATTGCAAATGAGCAATGGTTTCTGGCCATGCATGCAAAGGAAAACATTTTTAATCAGTGTTTCTGGCTTAAAGAATATAAAAATTAAATAGAAGTAAAAATAAAATTGCCTTTCCAGAACACATCCTTCATTTATATAAAACTTGATTCTGTCCCTTCTGGGAAAGTGAATACATTGTAGCAAAGTGAAGTTGTATGAGCCTTCCACAGGATTCCATTCACTGACAGCAAGCAAAGAAACAAAGCATATTAGAAATTTGCTGATTTATTATTATTTTTTTATGATAGAGCTCTAACTCTTGCCCTGTGTCCACTGACAAATGGCCATTGATAAATCGTGCGGCAGAGAATACGATGAGGTAATACTCGTTTGTGGCTTTGTCCCCCCGTAAAAGGCTCAGGGACAGTTCCCAGAAATGGAATGTGTCACTTACTATTAAATTGTGCTTAGCTTGTGAGAAGGGTCACATTTACTGAGCGTTTTCGGCAGTCCTTTCCCACATTGAAGCCTTTCATGAGATGGGCGACCCTGTCTCCAGCTGTTGCTTTGTTGAGCCGCACAGTTCAGTCAGACACACGTCTATTGTTCACCGAGACCCCGATCTGTGGGAAATTTCTACAAATTCATTGAGGGGAACATTTACATTGTGGTGACAGAAACAGAAACTCTCTCAGGAGACTGATAAGGAACCGTGGCCGCAGTTTTCCCTCCAAACCCTAGCAACGTCCTGTATTGTCCGTCATTTTTATGAATTATTTTTAGCTAATTAGTTTCTGTATGTGTGTGTATGTATATGTGTGTATATATATATATATATATATATATATATATATATATATATATAAAATCAGGCAATATTTGGTGGCCAGATGTGATATAAATTTAGCACCAGGATGTAACATATTTACATTTTGGCTCCAAATTTTAAAATATATGGCCACTTCTGAGGTGTTTCATCTATTTTTTTGTCACCACAGACCCTGCGAGGGTCACCTGATGTGTTGTCATTATGAACGTTATGTCAGCGAGCATCTAGGGGTAGCAAAAGTGGAAGTGGGGAACTAGATGGGAAGGGTAGAAGAAAAAAAATAGTATTACACCTTGCCAATTCCAAAAAAATGAGCAACCATGTAATACAGCTGCTCCCAATTTGGGTCATGGAATGGGGTCTCGAGCAGCACTATGTATGAACCCCATGTGCTCCCTTAAACTGTTACCCATAGCCAAAGCGATTTGTGAAACTGTGTAAAAGTTAAACTGATTTAGTTGCCCCTAGCAACCAATCACAGCACAGCTTTCATTTCATAGTCTGCTCTTGAAAAATGAAAGCTGTGCTGTGATTGGTTGCCATGGGCAACTAAAATAGATTGGATTAGATAACAGTCTGCATCTTTTTTTGCCCACAAACAGAATGCTAGCGCCATGTTTCAAAAGATTTTTAAACATCTTTTTGTAGATCCTATAAATGTAATGCACAGTTATGCATCAGTTTCTGCAACTCTTAAATATCATTATATTGTGTGAATTGACAAATCTGGTTTAGGCCTCGTTCACATTTCCGTGAAAAAAGGCGTACGTGTTTCATCTGTGAAGCTGTCCATGAAGAATCCGTGGTTGGTCCGTCTGTCCGTTTTTACCATCCTTGTGTCATCCATAATTCACTGATGATGCTCAGCCGAGAATTAATTTCCAAAGAATCTCCTATTAGTCTTCAGTGAAAAACGGATGCAACACGGACACAACACGAATGTGTGTCAGTGATGTTCACAGACCCATATACTTCAATGGGGGTGCTTGGTCTGCATCACTGATCTAGGTAGTGCATGGCCCCGAGATTTTTACTGACCCACATTTAAATCAATGGGTATGTGTGCTGTCCGCAGGAAATGCGGACAGCACACGTCAGTGAAAAACGGAAATGTGAACAAGGCCTTATAAGTAATTAATTAATGCAGGGCCACCAAAGTTTCATGGTTGTCAAAAGCTGATTTCCATATCAAAAGCAGCTCTGAGGTCTAAAGGCCCTTTTACACGGGCCGATGTGTCTCTCTGCCCGAGCGCCGATCAGCGATATCGGTGCTCGGGCAGGGAGCCTTTACACGGCCCGATGAATCGAGCGCCGGGCCGCACGAGTGATCGCTGTATCGCTCGTGCGGCCCGGAAGCTCCATACTGTCAGGCGCACATCGCCTGTTTACACAGGCCGATGTGCGCCCGACAGATTGGATCTTTTGTAGAAACCAAAAGATCCAATCAGCCGACGAACGAGCGTTTTGCTCGTTCGTCGGCTGATTAGGGCCACTTTTACACGGGCCGATTATCGGCACTAGCGTTCCTAGGAACGATTTTTCGGCCGATAATCGGCCCGTGTGAAAGGACCTTTATTCTCCTGTAATGATCCCCTCTTTCAGGTGTTATATGAATACTGTCCTGTGGAGACAATACACAGAATGAAGAATAACTTGTTTTGAATATTAGTAAATGAATGGAAAAAGTTTCATTAAGAATCCAAATGAAAGCATTTGCATTTCAGTTACAGAAACTGCCTGTACAGGATCTGCTTGTCTATCCGTACGGACTGACTGCACCCCGACAGTTCTGTATAGGAGAAGACCAGGGTCTGGCAACCTAGATTCTAACCTGGAGATTCTTAAAGGGTCTTCTGGGTCTGTGACAAGTGATACAATTTAGCACAAGATGTGTACTGGAGCTTTAAAGGGATTTTCTGAAATTTTTAGGGCTCATGCACACGGCCGTTGCCCGGCCGTGGCCGTATTGTGGCCTGCATACAGCAGGTCTGCAATACACGGGCACCGGCCATGTGCACCCCACATCATGGATCGCGGACCCATTCACTTGAATGGGTCCGCAATCCCGGAGATGCGGTGCGGAACAAAGGCATAGATAGGAAGCCCACAGAAGCACCACAGAGTGCTTCCATGGTATTTCTGCCATGCCTCCACACCACAAAAAAATAGAACATGTTCTATTTTTTTTGCTGGGCGGAAGGATCACAGACCCATTCAAGTTGAAAGGGTCTTGATCCGTCCCGCCCGCCGCACAGATGTTGCCCGTGCATTGGGGACTGCAAATTGTGCATGAGCCCTAATACTGATGACCTATGGGACCGACACCTGGGACCCCCACTGATCAGCTGTTTGAGAAGGCATTGGCGCTCATCTGAGCGCCGGAGCCTTCTCACAGCTTTCCCTGGGCCAGTGAAGATACGTTCATCGGTGGCCTAGGAGCAGCTCATCCTCATAGAAGTGAATGAGGCTGAGCGCAATACCAAGCATAGACGCTAAACAATGTACGACACTGTGCTACTGGTCACTGGTGTCAGACCCCCACGATCAGATACTGATGACCTATCCTAAGGGCCCCAACACACATGATTTTTGTTCAGGAAAAGTAGGCCATAGAAACTTTTTTTTTTTTTTTTTTGTACCATATGTAGGATTTATGGCATTCAATGTGATTTTTTTTTTTCCAAATAACTGTGTGAGGACCATTTTTCTTTGATTTTATTCCGTATAGTGATGACAAAACTCCAGAAAAGAAAAACTCGACACAATTGGCGTCCTGAATTTTTAAACAAATGGCAGAATCCCCCTTTACCCCCCAAAATGCCCACCAAATTAGCAAAAACACCAGTAGAAAAAAAAGATTTTGCATCCTTTGATATTTCACACAGACTGTCAACAGATATCTGGAGCTGGATGTTTTTACAGCTAAAAAAAAAAACATACCAAAACCACACCGGTGCAAAAAACGCAGAAGGGCAGAAAAACACCACTAAAATACTATGTGTAAAACCAGCCAATGGGCTTATGCACACGACTGTATGTATTTTGTGGTCTGCAAAACATGGATTCACAAAAAATACGGATGACATCCATGTGCCTTCCCTTATTTTGTAGAATGGAACAGTCCTATCCTTGTCCGTAATGCGGACAATAATAGGACATGTTCTATTCTTTTGCGGAGCAGAGCCACTTCTGTTTTGTGGACTCATTGAAATGAATGGTTCTGCATACGGTCCGCAAAAAAAAACCTGAATGGACGCGATAAGAAAATACGTTCATGTGCATGAGCGCTAAAACTGAGAAGAATTTCTGCAGTTACCGCCTATTGCAAAGCTTTTTTCATATTGCAGATTCCTATACTCCACAGTTAAAACAATTAAATTCCTTTAATCCAAGAAACATATTCTAGATTCTTAGACATATTTTAAAGGAAAAATCTGCTGCTATTTCTTGGTGTTGAAGAATTTGATATTCCACGGTATATTGCAGTGTTATGTCAGATTATCAGATTTTCAGGATTATCAGATTTGTTATTAGGTTGTTATTTTTTTTTTTTTGCATGTTCACTGCCAGGTTCCCCCATGTGCTGATGTGCTGGCAATTAAAGGCACACTTCCTGGCATTGATGTTGGGGGTTGTTATTCACAGGCACATGTCAGGCTCACTTCCAGACTGCACTGAGGCAGGTGCATGTAGAATGTGAGAGACGGCACAGTGCATCCATGAGATCAAAGGACAGAATGAGCTGTGCTGTGAATTATGACGTAAAGAGCCTAAGAGCATCCCTCTAGAATCTATGGGGATCACTATATTAGGGATCACTATATCTGCTGTTCTTACTGTCAGACATGGGACTTTCACTTACGTGCATCACAAGATTTGCTTGCCAAAATCACTGCTTGGGTTCAGGAATGAGTGTACAAGGTTCGGGTTATCCATGGATTCCGCTACCACGGACCATAAGTTATTGAAACACAAGTTCGCTTATCCCTATTCAGGAACAATCATATTTATATCCAGAAGGTGAAACCTGTACATACCTAATATATCTCACAGCTGAGAGTTTGCTACAATGTATCCAGTCTAGATAATCTTCTGTTAGCTCAACAGCTTGGACTGATACTTTTAGGGCTCATGCCCACGGCAGTAGCCGTTTTTGCGGTCTGCAAAACACGGATACTGGCCATGCGCATTCTGCATTTTGGAGGAGGGAACATCTGGCCCATAATAGAACAATCCTACCCTTGTCCGTAATGTGGACAAAAATAAGAAATGTTCTATGTTTTTTCGGGTGCCGCGGAACAGACATACGGATGCGGACAGTGTGCTGTCCACATCTTTTGCGGCCCCAATGAAGTGAATGGGTCCACATCCGACCCACAAAATATGCGGATCGAATGGAGACAAAAAAACGCTGCGCGGCTGTGTCTGTATTGCGGCCCACAAACAGCGGGTCTGCAATATATGGGCAACGACCGTTTGGGCACCGCATCCACATGGTGCAGAACGGAGGCAAGGAACTCCATGGTAACACTATGATATGCTTCCGTGGGGTTTCTCTCTGTGACTCGGCACCGCAAAGAAATAGAACTTGTTAAATTTTTTTGCAGTGCAGACGGATCACAGACCCATTCAAGTTGAGTGGGTCTGCATCCATCTGCGGAAATTGCACAGATGTTGCCCGTGCATTGGGGACCGCAAATTGCTGTAACCTGTACTGATTTCTTGTGGCATACACCTATGTGTTTAGCTTACTTATAGTAGAATAGTTTATACTTGCTAAAATTCTAGAAGACCCTGAGCTGTGAAAAGTATTGGGTCTGTTGGGCTTTCTAGTCTTGAAATGTAAAAATGAAAAAAAAATGATCCACTTTACTGTCAACAAGCAGAGATGTTGAAAATGATAATGAACTAAAACACAAAGTATGTTAAAATGTTGTCTTTTTTCCTTAGAAGGCTGCCATATCTACTTATTGATCTGTAAGTCAATAATTATTCCACCTAAATGATCCCATCCATGCCCTGAGCAATATGTCATTACAGCAGATAGCATCTTGGTGCAGGTCTTTCCCACACTCCCGGCTCACAGCTTGCCCCCAGCAGCCTCTATTATCTCCTGTATTGGAGGCTCCAGATGGACACACGTCTATTGTCCCTGCTGCTGTGTGATTGGAGGCTGAGTGTGGGAACCTCTTGTAAGTCCGCTCTCCACACATTGTTATGCAGGGAGAGGGGTATATAGAGGGACGGCTGCTCACTAGTAGTCAGACAGCTCCTGCCTCACACGGCACAAGTCTACAGACCCCCAGACTCTGCACCATGGCTCCATGCAGTATGAGGACCCTGGATCATCAGGCTGGCGGCCAACTCAGAAAGGTAAGAGCCCCCCTGTAGTGGCAGCGTCACCTCCATATTTCTGACCTGTTATTACACATCTACCACTATTACACTGCAGGACGTCTTCTCCTAGTCTTATAATGCACAGCCTGTTGTAATACTGCTGTATAAGACTGGATACTGGAGCACTGGATTAAAGATATATTTTTGTCTTCTATAGTTGAGGAAACCGGTGATCGAGAAGATGAGGAGAGACCGGATTAACAGCAGCATTGAGCAGCTGCGCATCTTACTGGAGAAGGAGTTCCAGAGACATCAGCTCCCCTCCAAACCTGAGAAAGCCGATATCCTGGAGATGACGGTCACCTTCCTGCAGCGTCACATGGCGGAGAGAAGTAAGTGTCCTGTCCCAGCCCCTCACACCCCTCATATGTTTCTTACTGAGAGCAGATTGCAGCAGGTGATGGACGCTGTCACTGACATGTATGTCTCTCCTCTTCTAGATGTCACAGCCTCCAGCCAGGCCCAGAGAGAAGGCTACTCCACCTGCATCCAGGACTCTATCACCTTCCTGTCCCAGCACAAACAGACCCAGCTTCAGATCCAGCTGCTGCAGAACCTCCCTGGGGCTCAAACTATGACATGTGGGGCTGTATCTCCTCCTGTATCCCCCGTCTACCAGACCCCCAGCAAACACAGCCCCCTGGACAGCAGCAAAGCCTTGTGGAGACCCTGGTAGTGACTGGAACCTCTGGTGTGGACTGAGCTCAGAGCTATATACCCCCGTATACCTGAGAGCTGGAGATGGGATGGATTCTGCCTGTCACTAATGTCTCATCATGAGATGGAGAAGAAGTTCATTCTGGACATGGTGTAATTACTACGTGATTTACTAGTCCTTCATATTGTCTGCTGTCTGCTGCAGCTCTCCTGTATGGACTTGGTTCTATATTGTTATAGGAGTCGTTGTCTTCTATGAAGAAGCCGTCCTAGTCCTATATGGACACTTTCTATGAATATTCCCAGTGATACAATGTATCAGGTTATATGTAGTGTACACTGGCTGTATACAGAGGGAAGTAGTGTATGTATATATCAGACCTTCAGTGTAAAGCATTGTAGAATCATGGAGGTGAGATCTCCGGCCTGATATATACAGTAGATACTATGTATCATACAGTACTGTACATCACATTATATGTAGTGTGTACTGGCTGTATACAGAGGGAAGTAGTGTATGTATATATCAGACCTCCAGTGCTAAGCATTGTAGAATAATGGAGGTGAGACCTTCCGGCCTGATATATACAGTAGATACTATGTATCATACAGTACTGTACATCACATTATATGTAGTGTGTACTGGCTGTATACAGAGGGAAGTAGTGTATGTATATATCAGACCTCCAGTGCAAAGCATTGTAGAATAATGGAGGTGAGACCTCCGGCCTGATATATACAGTAGATACTATGTATCATACAGTATTGTAAGTTCTACAGACATCTATATAGTAATGTGTATATTCTCAATGAGAATAAAGCATAGATGTACTGTGTACAACGCCCCCTAGAGTTCACACTTATTAGAGGTAAATGTCTGGTATATTGTACAGTATATTGAATATTTCATACATGAATAGAATATCTATGCTTTTGCATAATTATATTGTAAACCTGACATATAATATGAAGGATGAGCACCTATCATTTACTTATATAGTATGTAATATTTGCAGTAAATGTTCTCTTGTTACTTTGTTATCTATGACATGGTAGTAATCTGGTGTATTTGCAAAATATATTACATTTTAATACTTAAAGTATGTAAGTTATGCAATGTTTGCAAGTGAAAGAGAAATGTCACATTTATTTTTTGAGAATTTTCTTGTAATAAAATATCAGGTGTTATCAATATGTCTCCAAAAATGCTATTTACTGCTCAAGGCTACTAAGTGCCTATGCCACATGCTGACGGTGGGGACTTGGCTATGTACAGCTTTGGGGCAATTTTTTTAAGATTGCATTTTACTCATTTTAAACTAAAAATCATTTTTTAAATTTGCCTTTATTACAAATATGGAACCTTTTTTTTCTGTGCAGAGCTGAGAGGCTCTAGTAGCAGAATCAGAATTTTCTATCTGCAAAGAAAAAAATTGTGGATTAATCAGCACATCCCAGTGCGCAGATGCACGTTGTCCTGGCTGGAAGCACACAAGCAAAAAACTAACAATGCAACAGCGCTCTGCAAACACAAATAATAAAGTAAATACAATAGTGCTATACTCACTATAGAAAATATTTGCTGCCCCCCCAACACCGCATGTTTTCATTGGCGCATAGGGAGAAGCAGCAGCGGCGGTGCGGGGACCAGGAGCAGCGCAGGGACCTGGGTGAGTAAATTCAATGTGGGGGGCCCGGCACATGAGGGGGCAGTTTATGCTATTGGATAACCCCTTTAAGTATCTTTACTTGTGGGTTACCCTCAGCTGATGCTGCCATCCTTGTTCTTTTTTTTCTAATACCCCTTGCATGACCCGCTGTGCCCCCCTGCAGTTTTCATGCCCAGTATGTCAATACTGAACATCGGTATAGGGAGGAGATGCCAGGGTTTCTCAGTGGTCGTCTTCTTCTCTCTGGCTGTGCTGCGGTCCAATTGCAGCGAAGCACGTCAAAGCCATGGAGAATAAACAGCTCACATTCTCCATGAGTGTGTCGCGCTCCGCTGCAATTTGACTGCGGCACCGCCAGGGAGAAGAAGACGAGGCCGGCACCTCTACATAACGTAAGCGCATCAAGCGCCAGCGCAGCAGTATTAAGACTGGCTTCTAAAATGACAGTCTTAATAAATGACCCCATATATTTCTACAGCGAGGCATTCTCCTCTTTATGCATATCTTCGAATAATTGGGCATTTCTTCAACTCAATGTGTGTAAATATTTTATTCTATCTTTTCATGGGACAACACTGAAGATCTGACACTTTGATACAATATAAAGTAGTCAGTGTACAGCTTGTAACAGTGTAAATTTTGTGCGCCCTCAAAATAATTCAACACACAGCCATTAATGTCTAAACCTATGGCAACAAAAATGCATCAAATTGATCTGCATGGCTGTCGTCCTAGAAGGAAGCCTCTTCTAAAGATGATGCACAAGAAAGCCTGCATACACTTTGCTGAAGACAAGTAGACTATGGACGTGGATTACTAGAACCATGTCCTGTGGTCTGATGAGACTAAGATAAACTTATCTGGTTCAGATGGTATCAGGCTTGTGTGTCAGCAACCAGGTGAGGAGTACTAAAGACAAGTGTGTCTTGCCTACAGTCAAGCATGGTGGTGGGAGTGTCATAGTTTGGGGCTACATGAGTGCTGCCGGCTATGGGGAGCCACAGTTCATTGAGGGAACCATGAATGCCAACATGTACTGTGACATACTGAAGCAGAGCATGATCCCCTACCTTCGGAAACTGGGCCGCAGGGCAGTATTCCAACATGATAATGACCCCAAACACACCTCCAAGACGACCTCTGCATTACTAAAGAAACTGAGGGTAAAGGTGCTGGACTGGCCAAGCATGTCTCCAGACCTAGACCCTATTGAGCATCTGTGGGGCATCCTCAAACGGAAGGTGGAGGAGCGCAAGGTCTCTAACATCCACCAGCTCTGTGATGTCGTCATGGAGGAGTGGAAGAGGATTCCAGTGGCAACCCGTGAAGCTCTAGTAAACTCCATGCCCAAGAGAGTTAAGGCAGTGCTGGAAAATAATGGTGGCCACACAAGATATTGACACTTTGGGCACAATTTGGCCATTTTCACTTAGGGGTGTACTCACTTTTGTTGCCACCTCTTTAGACATCAATGGCAGTGTACTAAGTTATTTTGAGGGCACACCAAATTTACACTGTTATACAAGCTGTACACGAACTACTTTACATTGTACCAAAGTGAAAGATCTTTAGTGTTGTCCCATGAAAAGATATAATAAAATATTTACTAAAATCTGAGGGGTGTACTTACTTTTGTAAGATACTGTATGTTTACATCTGCTTTTTAGGAGACTCCCTTTCAGATTCCATTAAACATGGCAGGCAGATTAGCCCAATATGTATAATCCTATAGTTTATCCTACTACTTGAGTCAGAGTAAGATAAAAATAAAATCCATATGAGCTGCTCACCTATTACCCCATAAAAGGGGAAATATTCCTTTCTTACTCCAACTATGAACATCATAACTTGTGATATTATTGCTTTCAAGGAAGGCAGCCATGCCCTTCCTGAACCTGTGAAACTAATCAACCATCACAACATCTTGTAGAAAATTCCATAGGCTGGCCATACACATTAGATAGCTTTATTAGCCTAGCATGCAGGCTTGGGTTGGCTGTGTATGCATGTGTGCTAAACTGGGAGAGGGGAGAAAGCCACTGCCAGATGGTCTTGGTTTACCTTCTAGAGAACTAAAGTATGGAGAAGTTGAAATCCAACAGTATAATCGTTATTCCCCCAACATTTGTCTCTGGGGAAGTCAGGTGGCCCCCATACACCTTAGATGGTCAGCTGGTTACCATGTATGGCCCAAAATACTAATCTATGCTGTTAGTAAAAGCTTCTTTTGTCTAGATGTGACGCATTCCCTCTTGTCATGGTAGATCATAATCTATGCCTCTTCTGATGCATATCATTATTTTATTTGCCTTGACAGCAGCTGCCTGGCACTGGTTACTAAAGTAACATTTGCTGTCCACTAAAAGTATTTTTGAGTGGCAGTTTAAACCAATGTTTTACAATTAGGTACACAAGTGTACAATTGTCTCATCAGTCCTAATGCACAACTTTACATTTATCCACACTGAAGTTGATTTGCTATCTCCCCGCCCAAGACTTCAGCTTCCACTCTTGCTTGGTAACATAATATTATACTCCTCTGCCTTGATTTCTTTACAAAGCTTAGTGTTATCTGCAAACTGAAATTCTACTCTGTAAGGCTACTTTCACACTTGTGTTTACATTTTCCGTCATAGGATCTTAATATCGGAGAAAAACGCTTCCGTTTTGCCCCCTTTCATTGTCAATGGGGACAAAACATAACTGTACAGAACGAAATGCTCCAAAAAGCATTCTGTTCGATTTGGTTGCGTTCCCATACTGGAGAGCAAAGCGCAGCAAGCTGCAGTTTTCCTTTAGTCTTGGGATGCGGATCAAAACGGATAGGGCATGACCCACAATGCAAGTCAATGGGGATGGATCCGTTTTCTCAGACACAATAGAAAACAGATCCGCCCCCCATTGACTTTCAATGGTGTTCATGATGGATCCGTCTTGGGTATGTTAAAGATAATACAACCGGATCCGTTCATAACTAATGCAGATGGTTGTATTATCAGTAACGGATCCAGCAAAACATAAGTGTGAAAGTAGCCTAAGCCCTCTACAATGTCATTAATATATATATTGAAGAATATTGCCCAATACTGACCTGTCTAGTGCTTGCTATAGAGTCCCATAGAGTAGGGGCATAGCTATAGGGGGTGCAGAGGAAGCAGTTGCTACTGGGCCCAGAAGCCTGAGGGGGGCCCAAAGACCCTTGTGCCACATTAGAAGACACTGGTATTATGGAAAGTGCATGGTGGTCAAGTTACACCTCTGGCTGGAGGGAATGGATTAGGTCATGAATTTGGCAGGGGAGGGGATGTCATTTCAATATTTGGCCCAGGCAGCACAAAGACTATGTGCTTCCCTGGCCACAAAGTACTGAGGGACAGCGGGTCCAAGATGAACTCTTGCACCAGGGCCCATGAGCCTTTAGCTATGCTGCTGTCATAGAGGTAAATGGAGAGTCACACAGCAGAATGTACCAGAGGTGGGGCTGGCACCCACTGGACATTTGTAGCGTATCCTATAGATATGTCATAAATGTCCAGATGGGAAATGCCCCTTCAACATCATCCAGTAAGCCAGTGAACATTGGCTACAATCATAATTGAATAGTCAGAAGCAGGGGTGTAACTACCATAGCGGCAGACCATGCGACTGCTATGGGGCCCAGGGCAAGAGGAGGCTCAGTCTTAGTTGGGATCATCTCCTCTTCTACTGGAGGTGAAAACTTGGTTAGGACTCTACCTTCTAAAGGAACAACTTTTAGCAAATGAAGCAGTGGAAAAAATGGCCCAAGGGTCATTGAAAGGGGTTTAGGCGGAAACCCTTCTGTCCTGTGAGGAGGCCTGGTCTGATCCTTGATACGGGGCCCTTACTTCTCTATGTACGCCACTGATCAGAAGCTGCAGTTAAAGGGGTGAATTCGCTGTGGGCAATGATTAGTTGATACAACAGTATCACTGCAGCACAGTAAATAACGACTGCCAAAGTTCACCAAAGCATTGGTGCTGGAGCAGTGGCTGATTTATCAGTTTCTTCATGTCCGTTTTTCACTCTCTGCCATCCCAGAGCCATAACTTTTTAGTTTTCCATTCACATAGCCATATGCATACTTGTTTTCTGCGGGACAAGTTATACTTTCTAATGCACGGTTTTATATTGCATACAATGTGGAAACCTGGAAAAAAAATTCCAAATGCGGTGGAATTGGGGAAAAAATGAAATTCGATTCCGCCACAGTTTTATGGGTTTCATTTTTTTATGGCATTCTGTATGCAGTAAAACTGACCTGTTACTTTCATACTCCAGATTGGTACGATTACAGCCATACCACATTGGAAGGTGCAGTGATGAAAAAACGGCCATTTAAATTTTATTTTTTTCTGTTCACCATATGGGGTAAATACAGTTATATATTAATAGTATGGGCATTTTGAGATCACTGTAGTCTGGACTTCTTAACAGCTGTTTGAAAATACAAAAGTACATACAGAAAAAAAGGAAAACAAACTATTTTGTCAATAAAATGTATTTGTATGTAATATTCGACTTAAACGAAACAATAAAAACTAAAAATATTAAAAATATATATCAGTGCAATATGTCATTAGAGCAGATAGCATCTTGGTGCAGATCTTTCCCACACTCCCGGCTCTCAGCTTGCCCCCAGCAGCCTCTATTATCTCCTGTATTGGAGGCTCCAGATGGACACACGTCTATTGTCCCCGCTGCTGTGTGATTGGAGGCTGAGTGTGGGAACCTGTGCTCGCTCTGATCCTCACACATTATTATGCAGGAGAGGGGTATATAGAGGAGCTGTCTGCCTCCCTGGCTGCACATCACTAACATCCTATCTACAGAGAGGACACTGCCGCACACTGACTGATGGTTCCTTACAGCGTCAGCCTCATCCAGAGCCCTGCTAATGATTCCCTCACCCAGCAGCCCAGAAAAGTAAGTGCTGATCGATCACATCTCCTAATCTCATAGAAAAATGTTCCATCACCGCCATAAAGGTGCAGCCACTGCCGCATGTAACTAACCAACCCTTATGTCTTGTTCTGTAGCTGAGGAAACCAGTGATCGAGAAGATGAGGAGAGACCGGATTAACAGCAGCATTGAGCATCTGCGCATCTTACTGGAGAAGGAGTTCCAGAGACATCATCTCCCCTCCAAACCTGAGAAAGCCGATATCCTGGAGATGACGGTAACCTTCCTGCAGCGTCACATGGCGGAGAGAAGTAAGTGTCCTGTCACAGCCCCTCACACCCCTCATATGTTTCTTACTGAGAGCAGATTGTAGCAGGTGATGGCCGCTGTCACTGACATGTATGTCTCTCCTCTTCTAGATGTCACAGCCTCCAGCCAGGCCCAGAGAGAAGGCTACTCCACCTGCGTCCAGGACTCCATCACCTTCCTGTCCCAGCACAAACAGACCCAGCTCCAGATCCAGCTGCTGCAGAACCTCCCTGGGGCTCACAATATGACATGTGGGGCTGTATCTCCTCCTGTATCCCCCGTCTACCAGACCCCCAGCAAACACAGCCCCCTGGACAGCAGCAAAGCCTTGTGGAGACCCTGGTAGTGACTGGATCCTCTGGTGTAGACTGAGCTCAGAGCTATGTAGCGCCCGTATACCTGAGAGCTGGAGATGGGATGGATTCTGCCTATCACTAATGTCTCATCATGAGATGGAGAAGAAGTTCATTCTGGACATGGTGTAATTACTACGTGATTTACTAGTCCTTCATATTGTCTGCTGTCTGCTGCAGATCTCCTGTATGGACTTGGTTCTATATTGTTATAGGAGTCGTTGTCTTCTATGAAGAAGCCGTCCTAGTCCTATATGGACACTTTCTATGAATATTCCCAGTGATACAATGTATCAGGTTATAGGTAGTGTGTACTGGCTGTATACAGAGGGAAGTGGTGTATGTATATATCAGACCTCCAGTGCTAAACATTGTAGAATAATGGAGGTGAGACCTCTGACCTGATATATACAGTAGATACTATGTATCATACAGTACTGTACATCAGATTATATGTAATATGTACTGGCTGTATACAGAGGGAAGTAATGTATATATATATATATATATATATATATATATATATATATCAGACCTCCAGTGCTAAGCATTGTAGAATAATGGAGGTGAGACCTCCGGCCTGATATATACAGTAGATACTATGTATCATACAGTATTGTACATCAGATTATATGTAATATGTACTGGCTGTATACAGAGGGAATTAGTGTATGTATATATCAGACCTCCAGTGCTAAGCATTGTAGAATAATGGAGGTGAGACCTCCAGCCTGATATATACAGTAGATACTATGTATCATACAGTACTGTACATCAGATTATATGTATGTGTACTGGCTGTATACAGAGGGAAGTAGTGTATGTATATATCAGACCTGCAGTGCAAAGCATTGTAGAATAATGGAGGTGAGACCTCCGGCCTGATATATACAGTAGATACTATGTATCATACAGGACTGTACATCAGATTATATGTAGTGTGTACTGGCTGTATATATAGAGTAATAGTAAAATGTCACCTGCATTGCTTGTATTGCTGGATATTGGCTGTCATGTCCTGTAGTATAGTATTAATAATACTGATCTGTTTCCCTTATGAGGATAATTGACAGGATATGGTAATGTTGTTTTGCAAGACATATGTGTCTCATTATATGTATCATATGCAACATTTGCAGATAAATATTCCTAGAAATATCAACTTTATATCATTGGTGAAAGTGATTCATGATTATCATTAATAAACTACTGACTAAAGTGATGAGTTGTTTTTTTCTTATTTCCAGTCTCTCATTATGGGGGTCAGCAACCTGATCACATCTTCTGGGCTTCACATTTGAATGTCATAGTGCAGGGATGCCCAACCTATGACCCTCCAGCTGTTACAAAACTACAACCCCCAACATGCCCTGATAGCCATAGGCTGTGCAGGCATTGTGGGAGTTGTCATTTTGCAACAGCTGGAGGGCCACAGGGTGGGCATCCCTGTCATAGTGCATACACTTCCTCTAATCTTTGTCGCATTGCCTATGCAGTATATAGCAGATGATAAAAAAAAAACACTGCAACAGCAGAAAAGTAAAATGTCCAATGACCCGAATCCTTAAAGAATATGTCCGTCTTTGCTTTAGTTGTTCCAATGCATGAAACATAAGAAATGTTGCAATTTTACAAAAGGTTTCATTATAATCTACTATGGTTTGGTGTATACAGCTTTTATGTATGTCATCTGCTCCTACAAGCATGCTCTTTTCTCTCTGGCCCCTGGTTACTATGAAGAGTCAGCTGATGAAAAGTAGTAACACATAAGTGCAGGATCAGACATGGTACAGAATTTGTTTAGAGCATGTAACCATGGAGCTACATAAGTCTGCATAGGAGCTGCATAGAGAAAACGGTAACAAAATGCTTATGGAAGACTATTTGGATAGTTGCCTCATTTGTTAATCACTGGTCTCTGCGGCTACATTAGTCAAGTGTTGTCTACATTATGTCACCACTGTAGCCAGGTCAGCAGAGACCAGTCAGGAGAACCATGGACTGTATCTGTTAGGTAAGTACCACTCACTTCTTTATTGCAGACTATTTCCCAGTGTTATCTGGTTTCTTACCAACATTAAATGAAATGGTCATTGACTCATCGCCCTGACTAAAAAGTGATGTGCTGCCATCAATAATGAACAAGTGATGGCGCAAATGATTGTTCTGCCACATACAGTCCAATGAATATATGCCCATGTGAAAAGACCCTAAGAAATGACACCCCAGTCTTTACTTTCATAGGTTAGCATATACAGTATATGGGGAATAGTCCATTTACAACAACTTATTTGTCTGTCATTGTCACTGGGGTGTGACCGCCAGAGGCCCTGCTGATCACTAGAACAAGGGCCTGGGTCTGTCACTCCATACAACCCTGTTCAAACTGGCAAACATGGTTCCCTCTTCTTGTGATCAGTAGTAACCCCAGCAGACACATCCCCTATACTGTGAATAAGAGATAAGTTATTGAAATGGAACAAACCATTTAAAACTGGTGTTTTATATGCCAGCGTTAACAAAAAATAGGCTAGAATTCCTCAAATTTATTAAGAAAGGTACGCCTTTTAATAATTTTGCCACATTGTGGAAGGTCTGTATGCCAGAATCTAAAATCTATGCAAGCTATGAGCTTATGAGCTAATGTAGATTTCAAATGTCCATATAGCAAGTAGCTGACACTACTGGGCTAATGGACTATCCCAGTGCAATCCACTCCATCTTCAGTGCATTGCCACTGCCAGCTCTATAGGTGATGCTCAGCATAGCACACAAATACCACAGTACATGTGGTAATACCATGTATAATCTCCAAAAGGTAGGAAGGAAGCCATGGTATTCACCAATACAGGTTTGAAGTTCTTCTTTTTTAAGACTTGTTCATATCGCGTGGAGGATACATATCATGTAATAAAGAAATGTGAACCCATAATGGTGGGTGCCATGGTTTTCTTTCAACCTTTTGGAGATTTCAGGCGTAATGGATGCCGGTGGCCACTTCCATTCCATACCCTGCCTACTTAAGAAAATTGGTGAGTGCAGCATAAACAGGCAAAAAGTTGTGAAACCAGGGCCTGCCCAAAATATTTGACTTTTCTTGAAAACAGGTGGTATCTGCTATCTTCTGCCTCCTCACTGTCCAGTATATCTTCCTCTTGGATTTTGAAGATAATGAGGTGTCCCTGAGATGTCAGCTGTCTCTTATCACTCCTCCACATCCTCTGTCCCTAGACACCTGAGTGAAGGTTCAGACAGACAGAAGGGAAATGTAATTTATTATAAAAATAATCAAATATTCATAAACAACTACAAAAAATATTTTGGCTAATTAGTATTGCCACATAATGCCACTTGATCAATACAGGCAGGCATGGGATTCAGCCAGTCCTGTCTGGTTTTCCTGATACAGTTATTAAAATTACGTCCGGGTCGGAGAACCAGAATAACTATTGCAGGCACTATAAAGTATTATAACTACTGGGGACACTTTGGGGAAAATAACTTCTACTATGGGGGCATCATTACTATAGTGGGTACTATTATTAAGCACAATATGGAGGGCACTACTACTAATAGGGGCACTCTAGGGGAGCATTCTCACCATTACGGGCACTGTAGAGGGCACTGTTAATAATGAGGGTACCCTGGGAGAGAATTATAAGTTATGAAGGGGCTTTGGGGTTTGCTATCACTATGGTGGAAGTATCTGTATAGCAGTATTATTTCTGCAGTATATTATTTAGGAGCATGGGGGAGCACAGCAGGCAGAATATTTGGGGTAGCATCAGAATAGGGGCATCATGGGGCACCCAGAAGCCTTATAGCCAAAAGCCTTTAAGCTGAAAACTGGCTGGGCCTGAAGAGGCAAATACTGATGACCAATCCACACGATATGTCATCAGTATGTGATCAGTGGGAGTCAGTGAGTGATACAATCTCATCTCAGCTTACCAAGCACAGCGCTGTCCACAGTATAGTGGCTGTGCTTGGTAATGCAGCTCATTCCCATTAACTTGATGGGACTGAGCTGAGCCTAGGTGATGTGTTTGATGAATGTGACCTCACTGGCCGAGGAAGAGCCACAGAGCACTGTGGTCACTTCAAACCGCTGATTGGCAGGGGTGCCAGGAGTGGGACCCCCACCAATCAGATAATGATGACCTATTTTGAGGATAAGTCATTACTATTGAGCTCTTGGACAACCCTTTTAGCCCCTCAGGTGCTGCAGTAAATAGTTGCCCTGATATCTGAGCAGTTAGCCAGAGATAGGGGGCTCCATATGAATGTGGAAAGACTGTGTGTGCACCCTGGAGAGACTGAACCTATCCACACAAATGTGATTTGCCAAGATTACATCAGAAAAGCTTGTTGGACTTGTTACCTTAAGCTACTTTCACACTAGCGTTTTTAATTTCCGGTATTGAGTTCCGTCATAGGGGCTCAATACCGGAAAAAAACGCTTCAGTTTTGTCCCCATTCATTGTCAATGGGGACAAAACTGAACTGAAGACAACGGAATGCTCCTGAAAGCATTCCGTTCCATCTTCAGACCGGAGAACAAACCGCAGCATGCTGCTGTTTTCTCTCTGGTCCAGGCATCCGCACCAAGACAGATCCGGAATGACCCCCAATGCAAGTCAATGGGCACGGATCCGTTTGGTGTGACACACCAGTAATCCGGATCTGTCCTCCATTGACTTGCAATGGGGGGTCATTCCGGATCCGGCTACACATATACAGAAATACATACAGACATACATACATACACACACATACACATACACACAAACACATACATACTCACATACTCCAGCCAGGGACGCCGGCAGCATGTCTTCACGCGCCTCCTGCGCGCAGCTATGACGTTTCCCCACTGCGCCCAGCAGAGGGCGCTGTGGGAATCGTCATCACTGCACGCAGGAGGCGATTGAAGACTTGCTGCCGGCGTCCCTGGCTGGAGTATGTAAGTATGTATGTGTTTGTGTGTATGTGTGTGTATGTATGTTCTCTGTGTCTGTGTCAACATGTGTGGGGCCGGAGCTGCTCCGGCTCCACACAATGTATCAGCGGCAGTACGGACTAAATCCGTCAGCACCCTTTTAGGTGCCGGATCCGTGCTGCCTGCAATTGCCGTTGCCACCAATGCAATTCCTACACTGCTATCACCACTGCATTGCCTGCACCGTGAAGGAGCTCTGCCTTCCACCTCTGAATTCCAGAATATGAGGGTGTACCCTCCTATCACTGCACACACAGCCCTGGAAGCAGTAGAGGGATTAGAACTACAATCACCCTTGTTGTCACCACCACCACTCCCATCGTCTCCAGCTACCAGAGACTGCATCTCCCCTGCAGCCTGACACGCAGCATATGTATTATGAGGTTCTGCAGCAGTGTGTATTATAAGTTGTGCAGCAACTGAGGTGTTTATTATAATGTTCTACAGCAGCTGAGGTGTATATGAATTAGGTTGTCGAGCTTATGTTTGTACGCACTATGAAGTTCTGCAGCAGCTGTAGTATGTTTTAATATATGTATAACGATATCTTGCAGGAGCTGACGAGTGCTATGATGTTCTGCAGCACCTGAGGTGTGCAGTATGATTTTCTACACAAGATGAGTTGTGTATTATGAGATTCTGGGGCAACTGAACGGAAGCTTCTGAAGAACCTCTTTTTATGGAAAGAGGAGGCGCCACACACCGTTCAGTCAGTGTCTAGGCCCTAGACTCTACGGTAAAGTGATCTATGATGGACCTCTACTGCAGAAAGAGATAAGCGGCGCCTATTCTCCTTATTATCATCAGGATATGATACCAGAAAATGATCATTAGGATAAAATTATTTACAGAAAAGTCATTTTAAAAATTATCATTAGTTGTTATTACTACATGATTATTATTATTATTATTACTATTAAAAAGGATGATTTTAGTTGTATTTCCAGATAGTATTCATGACTGTTTTCCCTAATAAGTATTAGAACAATTCACTGCTCCTCTCAAAGATAATAATAAATCCATAGTGAAAGTGGCAGTGGTCAGTGCAATATGTCATTACAGCAGATAGCATCTTGGTGCAGGTCTTTCCCACACTCCCGGCTCACAGCTTATCCCCAGCAGCCTCTATTATCTCCTGTATTGGAGGCTCCAGATGGACACACGTCTATTGTCCCCGCTGCTGTGTGATTGGAGGCTGAGTGTGGGAACCTGTGCTCGCTCTGATCCTCACACATTATTATGCAGGAGAGGGGTATATAGAGGAGCTGTCTGCCTCCCTGGCTGCACATCACTGACATCCTATCTACAGAGAGGACACTGCCGCACACTGACTGATGGCTCCTTACAGCGTCAGCCTCATCCAGAGCCCTGCTAATGATTTCCTCACCCAGCAGCCCAGAAAAGTAAGTGCTGATCGACCACATCTCCTAATCTCATAGCAAAATGTTCCATCACCGCCATAAAGGTGCAGCCACTGCCGCATGTAACTAACCAACCCTTATGTCTTGTTCTGCAGCTGAAGAAACCAGTGATCGAGAAGATGAGGAGAGACCGGATTAACAGCAGCATTGAGCAGCTGCGCATCTTACTGGAGAAGGAGTTCCAGAGACATCAGCTCCCCTCCAAACCTGAGAAAGCCGATATCCTGGAGATGACGGTCACCTTCCTGCAGCAGCACATGGTGGAGAGAAGTAAGTGTCCTGTCCCAGCCCCTCACACCCCTCATATGTTTCTTACTGAGAGCAGATTGCAGCAGGTGATGGACGCTGTCACTGACATGTATGTCTCTCCTCTTCTAGATGTCACAGCCTCCAGCCAGGCCCAGAGAGAAGGCTACTCCACCTGCATCCAGGACTCCATCACCTTCCTGTCCCAGCACAAACAGACCCAGCTTCAGATCCAGCTGCTGCAGAACCTCCCTGGGGTTCACACTATGACATGTGAGGCTGTATCTCCTCCTGTATCCCCCGTCTACCAGACCCCCAGCAAACACAGCCCCCTGGACAGCAGCAAAGTCTTGTGGAGACCCTGGTAGTGACTGGATCCTCTGGTGTGGACTGAGCTCAGAGCTATGTACCCCCGTATACCTGAGAGCTGGAGATGGGATGGATTCTGCCTGTCACTAATGTCTCATCATGAGATGGAGAAGAAGTTCATTCTGGACATGGTGTAATTACTACATGATTTACTAGTCCTTCATATTGTCTGCTGTCTGCTGCAGCTCTCCTGTATGGACTTGGTTCTATATTGTTATAGGAGTCGTTGTCTTCTATGAAGAAGCCGTCCTAGTCCTATATGGACACTTTCTATGAATATTCTCAGTGATACAATGTATCAGGTTATATGTAGTGTGTACTGGCTGTATACAGAGGGAAGTAGTGTATATATATATATATCAGACCTGCAGTGCTAAGCATTGCAGAATAATGGAGGTGAGACCTCCGGCCTAATATATACAGTAGATACTATTATCATACAGTACTGTACATCAGATTATATGTAATATGTACTGGCTGTATACAGAGGGAAGTAGTGTATGTATATATCAGACCTGCAGTGCAAAGCATTGTAGAATAATGGAGGTGAGACCTCCGGCCTGATATATACAGTAGATACTATGTATCATACAGTACTGTACATCAGATTATATGTATGTGTACCGGCTCTAAATAAAGAGTAATAGTAAAATGTCACCTGCATTGCTTGTATTGCTGGATATTGGCTGTCATGTCCTGTAGTATAGTATTAATAATACTGGTCTGTTTCTCTTATGAGGATAATTGACAGGATATGGTAATATTGTTTGGCAAAATTTGTAAAAAATGACATATGTGTCTCATTATATGTAACAGAAGGGTTAACTTATAATGTTGGGTATGCAATATTTGCAGCAATTAGCGAAGAATCTGTTATACTGTGTATTATACCGTAATATGTATCATATGCAACATTTGCAAATGAATATTCCTAGAAATATCAAATTTATGTCATTGATGAAAGTGATTGATGGTTATCATTAATAAACTACTGACTAAAGTGATAAGTTGTCTCTCATTATGGGGGTCAGCACCCTGAACACATCTTCTGGGCTTCACATTTGGATTTGTCTAGTGCAGACACCCCCTCCAATCTTTGTTGCAATGCCTACAAATAGCAGAATATATTATTTAAAAAAACAGAACAACGAAAAAGTAAAATGTCCATTAAGCCAAATTCTTAAAGAATATGTCCACCTTTGAATTTTATTTGTTCCAATGCATCAAACATAACAAATGTTGCAATGTTAGAAATAGTTTTCATTGTAGTCTGCCACTGTTTGGTGTATACAGCCCGTGTGCACACCACTGTGTCTTCATGGTTGCACTATGTAGTCTGCTCCTGCAGGCATGCTCTTTTCTCTCTGTCCCCTCATATATACTTCTGGCAGTTACCAAGAAGAGTCAGCTGATGAAAAGTAGTAACACATAAGCGCAAGATCAGACATCATACGGGATGAAGCATGTAACCATGGAGATACTCACGTCTGCATAAGCGCTGCATACACAAAACAGTGAAACATTTTTTTTTTTAGTTAAGGCTATTTGAAAAGTTGCCTCTTTTGTTATCTTCGATACCAAAAAGTAATAGAAAATCTAGTTGCAAAAATGTTCATGACCTTTAAATGTGTTTGCTAACAGCAGCCCTGCTTCCTTTCTTAATATATGGTCCATTGCCAGAGGTTTTGGGCTAAAGCTTCATATGGTGTAAATATAAAATAATAGGAAAGAAGTGAGCGCTACAGCGCTGATGTTATGGTTCTCCCAATTGTGCTCTGCTTACCTGTCTGCGGCGGTGACATCACGTTGACAACCTGTTTTCAATGCAGCCAGTCACCAGTCTCAGAGGTGCACCAAAGAGGCTATTGATCAGCTGCATTAGTCAAGTGTTTTCCACATGATGTCACCACTGCAGCCAGGTAAGCAGAGACCAGTCAGGAGAACCATAACAGCAGGGCTGTATCTGTTAGGTAAGTACCACTTACTTCTTTACTGCAGACTATTTCCCATTCTTATCTGGTTTCTTACCGTCATTAAATGAAATGGTTATTGTTACATCACCCTGACTAAAAAGTAATGTGCTGCCATCAATGATGAACAAGCGATAGCACAAATGATTGTTCTGCCACATATAATGGACTGAAAATCTGCCCATGTTAAAAGACCCTAAGAAATGACACCCCAGGGATTTATATTTAGTGGGAAGTCTTTACTTTCATAGGGAAGTATATACATTATACCATTGGGGCCCTGCTGATCACTAGAACAGGGGCCTGTCTTCTCTGCTCCATTCAACTCTATGGGACTGCTGAACATGGCCGAGTACAAGAGCTTGGCTGTCTCCAGCAGTCCCATATAGTTGAATATAGCAGCAGCATGTGTGTCCGCTGCTCCATTCGAAAAGGGGAAAACGGACCCGTATTCTTGAGATCTTGGGCCCTAGAAAATAACTGCGCCCAGCAAATAGTGCCCCTGACACTAATAGCGTCATAGTAGATATCACTGCATGGGACAATCACCCTCACGACCAGGATGTGTAGAGAATCTTCTTTTATTGGTACAGTATCTTAAAGCAACATATACATCAGGTAAAAATACAGTTCACATTTAAAAAAGGCGCCAAAAAAGAGCACACTAATTGGGGTTGTCCCTAATTGTCAAAGGTACACCTCTCATTTGCATATGTATAAATGCTAATACTTAGTTACCCAAACATAATGTCCCCCAAAAATAATTGTGCTAAGTTGATACTGTCCAAGTGTGTGCCCCCCACATTAATAGTCCACCCAAAGCCCCACCAATAGAAAAAAAAATATCTACCAGAGTGCATAGTGTAAAATGTGTCCCCAATAGTAATAATGCCCCTATTATGCCCATACTAGTAATCATGTTCCCCATAGGCCCCCAGTACTAATACTTCTTATAATGTGTGCCACTAGAAATATGCCCCCCTAATATGTGACAAAAATAACCCCTTTTAATGTGTGCCAGTACAAAAATACCTCTTTATAATATGCTCCAGTAAAAAAATAACCCCTTACATATCATCTTACCTTTCAGATCAGATCCCCATATCAGACGTCAAATCAGACCCCTATATCAGATCTCAAATTAGACTTCAGATCAGACCTCCATGTCAGACCCCCATTAAAACAGACCCACTTATCAGATCTCAGATCAGACCTAAAAATAAATAAAGTCATTTACCTCACCTACAGAAATGTACCTATATCCTCTTCTGCAGTCATGCTCCTTGATCTTCTCTGCACCCTGCCTGCACTGTCACATGACTGCGTGCAGTCAGGACAGTGCAGCGCAGACCCGGAGAAGAGCAGGGAGGAGGGGAGAGTAACAGCAGCATTACACTCACATTCCTCCGCAAGGGACTGTCCCGGATTACAGTGGCAGTCCCGCTGGGGAGGACATACCGGGGAGGTATGTCCCAGTTTCTGGCAGCTGTCCCTGCGTTCATAGGATGCAGAGACAGTTGCCTGAATGGTGATGAAAGCAGAGAGCCAGCATTGGCTCGCTGCTTCATCCATTCTCCCTCCCATCCTCCCTGCAGGCTCTCCGTACCTCCAGGCGGCTCTCCACACCTTCGGTCTGGGAGGGGGGCGGGGCTGGCTATCAGTCAGCCTTGGTTCTGCCCCCTCCAGACTAGAGAAGAAGATGTCCTGCTGGTGATGCTGCTAGGAAGAAGGTAAGTATTATGGTGTTTATTTTTTTCAACTTTCTGTGAATGGCACAAGGTGGGCATATTTCTGGGGGACAATATATTACTGGGGGCACAATGTGGACATGTTACTGGGGGCACAACATTACTAGGGAGCACAAATGTGGGCATATTACTGGGGCACAACATAAACTGCAGAGCACAATGTGGGCATATTACTGGGGGCACAACATAAACTGGGGAGCACAATGTGGGCACATTAGTGGGAGCACAACATTACTGGGGAGCACAATGTGGGCATATTACAGGGGGCACAATGTGGGCATATTACGTGGGGGCACAATGTGGGCATATTAGTGGAGCACAACATTACTGGGGAGCACAATTGGGCCACATTAGTGGGAGCACAACATTACTGGGGAGCAACAATGTGGGGCATATTACAGGGGGGCACAATGTGGGCATATTACAGGGGGGGGCACAGCTGGTCATATTACAGGGGGCACATAACAGGGCATATTACTGGGGGCACATAACAGGGCATATTACTGGGGCACATAACTGGGCATATTACTGGTGCACAGCTGGGTCATATTACTGGGGGCACATAACTGGGGAATAATTACTATGTGGGGCAGTAAGGGGACTGAGTGGGATTAGGTGAATAGTTATGTTTTGGGCGGAGTTAGAGGAGTGGCCTAACTGCGTAAAAATTAGCAGCGGTGCTCTTCGCGTGACGCACAATTTGTCCCTCTTTGTCCATTTACAAAGTTGGGAGGTATGCACTCACCTCTCCCCTCCACGACCCCTGCAGACCAGTGAGATTTGCAAAATTATGCTCAATCATTAAACTGAAAACTGGACTGAAGGGGTTAGGTCATCGGTATATGATCAGTGGGGTCTGGTGAACTCTGTGGCCTCCTCCAGCTTACCAGGCACAGCACCTTCCATTGTATAGTGGCGGTACTTGGTATTATAGCTTATCCTCATTCACTTGAATAGGACTGAGCTGTGCCTAGGCCATGTGAGGAGATGAACCGTGAAATCACTGGCCTAGGAAAAGGCTCCAGCGCTCACAGAGCGCCTTGGTCATTTCAAGCTGATGTGGAAGTGTCAGGAGTTGAACCCCTATGATCCGATACTGATGATCTATCCAGAAGATAAGTCAACAGTATTGACAACTTGGACAACCCCTTTAATCCAACGGAGGCAGACCTCCCAGCGGCTATGGGACCTGTGGGGAAGGGTGGCCCACAGTGGACCAAAGGCCTCGCCCCCTAATTAGATTCAATACAGGCTCAGGTCCAGATCCAGTCCAGAATCCCTGTCATCAGTGCAAAATACTAAAGGACCTGTGATCTCATCACAGGTGCTGTACCATCTGGTAAAGGAACTGCACAAAGTTCCCAGGTTACAAAGGTGCATCTGTCAGGACCTGTGATGACATTATCACATGTTCTTCAGCCCCTAACACCATGGAGAAGAACAAGATAAGCTCTCCATTGATAATAGAATGGAGCAGGGACGTACATAGAAATCATTGGGCCCCATAGCAAGAATCTGAATTGGGCCCCCTAACTCCACCCACCCCTGGCCCATCCCACCTCCTGCACTGGCTCCTCCCCTGCCACACCCCCATGTGCAGCAAAGGGAACGCCGTAGGAACAAAACCTGTAATACGGTGGAGGAATTGCATTTTTTCCAATTTGGAGTGTTTGCTGCAGTCCCATGTAAAATCACAGATAACACTAGTGCTGATACTGTAGTAGTGTTAACTGCAGTCCTATGTAAAACCACAGATAACACTAGTGCTGATAATGTAGTAGTGTTACCTGCAGTCCTATTTAAACCCACACAGATAACACTAGTGTAAATCGTGTGGTAATGTTACCTGCAGTCCTATTTAAAACCACAGATAACACTAGTGTAGATAATGTGGTAGTGTTACCTGCAGTCCTATGTAAAACCACAGATAACACTAGTGTAAATCGTGTGGTAATGTTACCTGCAGTCCTATTTAAAACCACAGATAACACTAGTGTAGATCATGTGGTAGTGTTACCTGCGTCCTTAGTGTGCCTCCCTGTGCCTCTTCCGTGGACTCCATGCTGGCAGCGCTGTCTCCTCTTTCGTCTTCTTCTTCTTGCCCCCGCAGAATGTCCTGATGTAGCTGCATCAAGACATAGGAACACTGTGGGCATGGTAATGGTAAGACACAGAGGGACAGCGAAAAAAACACAGGGACGGGGATAGTGACACACAGGGACAGGGACACACACAGGGACAGGGACACACACAGGGCGTGGTCTGCCTACATTGGCGGTACACCACTGGTAACAGGTCAGCCAGTGTCATAGGTACACATCTGCAGACAGATGCCCTTTAACTGATGGGTCCCACCTCTGGAACCCACTACTATCTCAAGAAGGAGGCCCCATCACATACTGCAGGAGCAGCTCTATTTACTGCTATAAGTCTTCTGAAAATAGTAGAGATGTGCGCAGTGATTGATGACACATGCCTGGCTCTGCATTGACAGAGGCACCTGACCGGGTACAGCTCTAGACCTGGAGACAACATGGTGATGGTGTTTAACTTTATAACTTACACTGTCAAGTCCAAAGGGCCAGAGAGTGGTACAGCCAGGCAAGAGGGTGCACTAGACCAGAGTAAGATCCTAGTGGGCAGGGCACTGGTGACGTCACCACGTCAAATTCAAGAGAAAGACTGACGGAGGGCGGAGCCTCCACAGTTTCTTGAGAGTGGCCCTGCGCCCTGACTGGTCCTCCTCCTTGCTCAGATAAGAAGCTGCAGCACGTCATGGTCAGGCCTGCTGCCTGCAACTCTGCACAGCTTGCCCCCCCCTCCCCCATGGCTCTTCAGAGCTGCTGACGGCTGCTGCCAGTTTCTGGGTGTATGCAGCGTCCAGCTGTATTACTGCAGCAGGCCTCTCCCGTCTCTGCACTGACTGGACCCGGTGTCAATTGCGCAGCAGCGCCGTCCCTGATTCTGCCCAGCCGCGTTCTGGAGGTCGGGGGCGCGCCTCCTCTCCACTGTACTCTCTCCCTCTTTCCTCTGTTGTGGGATGGCCGTGGGTCGGGAGCGAGCAGCCTGGGCCGGCACATGCCCGGACCCCTGGGATCAGCGGGAAGATAGCGATGAGAGCCCAGTGAGCAGGAGGGACCACGGTCACTTGTTAAACTTACAGCAGGGCCTGATGGCTTCTGTGAAAACGATATAAGGGGCGAGACCTTCCGTCAGCTCCAGGCCCCCCGTGCCGCGGGCCCCATAGCAGTGGCGTGGTCTGCCTACATTGGCGGTACGCCACTGGAATGGAGTGGTAATAGGAGGTTCCCCCCTTTACACACTGCATCTATTATACCTTGTACCTCACATATCAGCACACTGCTGTATATACTATATATCTGTACACACTGCATCTATTATACTTTGTACCTCACATATCAGTACACTGCTGGATATACCATATATCTGTACACACTGTACCTATTATACCTCATACCTCACATATCAGTACACTGCTCATGCCTCCCAACTTTGTAAGCAAAGAGGGACATATCGTGCTGTGGCAAATTTCTTCGCCACTAGGCCACGCCTCTAACGCCTTCCAAAACATAATTATACACCTAATCCCACCCAGTCCCTTTACTGCCCCACATAGTAATTATTCCCCAGTTATATGCCCCCCCATTAATATGCCCAGCTGTGCCCCCAGTAATATGCCCTGTTATTTGCCCCCAGTAATATGCCCAGCTGTGCCCCCAGTAATATGCCCAGCTGTGCCCCCAGTAATATGCCGTTATGTGCCCCCAGTAATATGCCCACATAGTGCCCCCTGTAATATGCCCACA
Organism: Rhinella marina; assembly: GCA_900303285.1. Taxonomy (NCBI): domain Eukaryota; kingdom Metazoa; phylum Chordata; class Amphibia; order Anura; family Bufonidae; genus Rhinella; species Rhinella marina. The sequence goes on along the minus strand of ONZH01002178.1, from coordinate 23,957 downwards.
TTGTGGCTCCCTGTAATATGCCCAGCTGTGCCCCCTGTAAATTGCCCACATTGTGCCTCCCAGTAATTTTCTGCCCCCAGTAATATGTCCACATTGTGCACCCCTGTAATATGCCCACATTGTGCCCCCCAGTAATATGCCCACATTGTGGACCCCTGTAATATGCCCAGCTGTGCCTCCCAGTAATTTTGTGCCCCCAGTAATATGCCCACATTGTGCACCCCTGTAATATGCCCAGCTGTGCCCCCTGTAAATTGCCCACATTGTGCCTCCCAGTAATTTTCTGCCCCCAGTAATATGCCCACATTGTGCACCCCTGTAATATGCCCACATTGTGCCCCCCAGTAATATGCCCACATTGTGGACCCCTGTAATATGCCCAGCTGTGCCTCCCAGTATTTTGTGCCCCCAGTAATATGCCCACATTGTGCACCCCTGTAATATGCCCAGCTGTGTCCCCCAGTAATATGCCCACATTGTGCCCCCCTGTAATATGCCAACATTGTTGCCCGCCAGTAATATGCCCACATTGTAGCCACCTGTATATGCCCAGCTGTGCCCCCTTGTAATATGCCCACATTGTGCCTCCCAGTAATATGATTTGCCCCACAGAAAGTTAAAAAAATAAACACTGCATTCTTACCTTCTTCCTAGCAGCATCACCAGCAGGACATCGGCTGGTTTAGTCTGGAGGGGGCGGAGCCAAGGCAGACTGCTGGCCCTGCTCCCCGCCCAGCCAAGAGATATGGAGAGCGGCAGGAGGTACGGAGGGATGATTGATGAAGCAGTAAGCCGATGCCGGCTCTCTGCTTCATCACAATGCAGGCAACTATCTCTGCGTCCTATGGACGCAGGGACAGCTGCCAGAAGCCAGGACATACCTCCCCTGTACCGGGACAGCAGGACAGCCACTGCAATCTGGGACTGTCCCGCTGGATCCGGGACGGTTGGGAGGTATGCACTGCTGTGTATACTATATATATCTGTACACACTGCATCTATTATACCTCGTACCTCTCATATCAGTACACTGCTGTATATACTATATATATCTGTACACACTGCATCTATTATACCTCGTACCTCTCATATCAGTACACTGCTAGATATGCCATATATCTGTACACACTGTACCTATTATACCTCACATATCAGTACACTGCTGTATATACTATACATCTGTACACACTGCATCTATTATACCTCATACCTCTCATATCCGTACACTGCTGTGTGCACTATATATCTATAACAGGGATCCAGCGGCGTGCTCCCTCCATGCATCGCTGCCGGCATCCCGCTTGTAAGGAGGAGCGAGGACCCGGTGTCAGGCGCGGCCGGCGTCCTCGTCTCCATAACAACAAGGCCTCAGCGTGGCCGGCGCCCCCCATCCCCTAGACAACGAACAGGGGAGGAACTGAGTGCCAACGTTAATGAGGCGACGCTCAGGTGTGTGGTTATGCCGGACGTGGGTCACGTGACCCATCAATTGAGCCTGTTTAAACAGGCCACCTGCTGGCTGAAGGTTGCCTGTGATTGGTCTTACTTCCTCACAATAGTTTTCCTTGCATGTGCTTGTATTTGACTGCGACCTTGTGATACCCCTTGTAGTGACGCGATCTCTTGGCTCCTGACCTCAGCTTGTACTTGACTTCAATCTTGTGATACCCCTTTGTACTGACGTGACCTCCTGGCTCTTGACCTCAGCTTTCACTTGTTCCAGTTTTGCTTACGTTTGGATATTGGTCTTCGCGGTTTCTGACCCGGCCTGGTAAACATTTACACATCTGTGTTTTCTGTCTTAATCTGTTGTTTTCTCCCTTTGTTTCCCCTCTCTGTAAGGCCCAGCACGTACATAAGCTAGGGAACTGCCGCCCAGTTGTGCCTCATCAGTTAGGGCGGACCGTGCAAGTCAGTAGGGATAGTGGGGTGGGTGGAGATTAGGGCTGCACTATTCCCTACCTATTTGTGACAATATCTGTAACCACTGTATCTATTATACCTCGTACATTACATATCAGTACACTGCTGTATATACTATATATCTGTACACACTGCAGCTATTATACCTTGTACCTCACATATCAGTACACATACTTGCTAACTCTCCAGAATTTGCCAGGACTGTCCCAGCAAATTCGTACTGTCCCGGGCCAAAAATGGGCAGGGCTAACAGAACTCTGCCCATAAGTGGGTGTTTCCCTGAGGGTTCAGGCGTTCCCGTATATTGCGCACTATTATTTTTATGTAAAATCATATGTGTCTGGTGGGTTTTATGTGCCAGAGCTGTTTCGTAATCCCAGTCCATCCCTGATGGCACACTAGATAACACGCAGCAGCAAGCACAGTTCATGGAGCACAGGGAGAGGGGCCAGGAATAAGTAGTGGGAGGGGCTATAGATGGGGCATTTTGGCCCAATTTAGGTTTTTGGTATGGGCCCAATGATATCTACACCCCTGCCTTTAACCCCTCAGATGCCGCAGTAAATGTCAACCATGACACCTGAGCAGTTAGCCAGAGAGAGGGAGCTCCATATCACTCTGCACCTCTTGGGTAGTTTGGGAAGTTGTGCGGAACTCATAGAAAGAGACTCAAAGATAGCTACTATGCAGCCTGCTTTCCCATATGCAGCCTCGGAAAGATTGTGTGTGAACCCTGGAGAGACTGGAGAACTTTCCCATACAAATGTGATTTGAAAAGACTACCTCAGTAAAGCTTGTTGGACTTGTTACTTTACACTGGTCTCCTTATTGCCTTAAAGAGGTTGTCAAACTTTAGCTCCTGGCATTTATAATGTAGAGAAAGTTAATAGATGGCACTTACTAATGTATTGTGATTGTCCATCTTGCTTTCTTCGCTGGCTGGATTCATTTTTCCATCACATACATTGCTCGTTTCCAGGGTTACGACCACCCTGCAATCCATCAGTGGTGGCCGTGCTTGCACACTATAGGAAAAAGCAATAGCCTATAAGCACTCCCATGGTCTTGGCTACCAGAGAGGCTAGCACTTTTTCCTATAGTGTGCACGCACGGCCACCACCACCACTCCCATCTTCTCCAGATACCAGACACTGCATCTCACTTGCGGCCTGTTACGTTGCATATGTATTATGAGGTTCTGCAGCATCTGAGGTATGTATGTATAATGATGTTCTGCAGCAGTGTGCATTATGAGTTTTTCAGCAACTGAGGTGTGTATTATAATGTTCTACAGCAGGTAAGGTATAAACCAATTAGGATTTTCAGCTGAGATTTGATTTATAAGATGTTCTGCAGCAGCTCTTGTATCTTTATCATATATGTATAATGATATCTTGTAGCAGCGGAGGAGTGTTATGATGCTCTGCAGCAGCTGAGGTGTGCATTATGATTTTCTACACCAGAAGAGTTGTGTTTTATAAGGTTCTGGAGCTTCTGGAAGGTTCTGGAACCTCTTTTTATGAAAAGAGGAAGCGCTACATACCGTTCAGTCAGTGTCTGTCATGGGTAAAGTGACCTGTGATGGACCTGTACTGCAGAAAGAGATAAGCGGTGCCTTTGCAGTACTGCTCTTCTCCTTATAATCGTCAGGCTATCACACCACAGCGTGATCATTATAACAAAATTATCATCAATTAAAAAATTATCATCAGTGGTTACTATTACATGATTAATTCTATCAGAGGGTATGATTTTAGATACATTTTCAGATAATATTCATGACAATTTCCCCAGGTATTCTCATATACATCATCTTAAGAAGCATTAGAACAATTCACTGCTTCTCTCACTGATAATAATAAATCCATAGTGAAAGTGGCAGTGGTCAGTGCAATATGTCATTACAGCAGATAGCATCTTGGTGCAGGTCTTTCCCACACTCCCGGCTCACAGCTTGCCCCCAGCAGCCTCTATTATCTCCTGTATTGGAGGCTCCAGATGGACACACGTCTATTGTCCCCGCTGCTGTGTGATTGGAGGCTGAGTGTGGGAACCTGTGCTCGCTCTGATCCTCACACATTATTATGCAGGAGAGGGATATATAGAGGAGCTGTCTGCTTCCCTGGCTGCACATCACTGACATCCTATCTACAGAGAGGACACTGCCGCACACTGACTGATGGCTCCTTACAACGTCAGCCTCATCCAGAGCCCTGCTAATGATTCCCTCACCCAGCAGCCCAGAAAAGTAAGTGCTGATCTACCACATCTCCTCCTCTCATAGCAAAATGTTCCATCACTGCCATAAAGGTGCAGCCACTGCCGCATGTAACTAACCAACCCTCATGTCTTCTTCTGCAGCTGAGGAAACCAGTGATCGAGAAGATGAGGAGAGACCGGATTAACAGCAGCATTGAGCAGCTGCGCATCTTACTGGAGAAGGAGTTCCAGAGACATCAGCTCCCCTCCAAACCTGAGAAAGCCGATATCCTGGAGATGACGGTCACCTTCATGCAGCAGCACATGGCGGAGAGAAGTAAGTGTCCTGTCCCAGCCCCTCACACCCCTCATATGTTTCTTACTGAGAGCAGATTGCAGCAGGTGATGGACGCTGTCACTGACATGTATGTCTCTCCTCTTCTAGATGTCACAGCCTCCAGCCAGGCCCAGAGAGAAGGCTACTCCACCTGCATCCAGGACTCCATCACCTTCCTGTCCCAGCACAAACAGACCGCGCTTCAGATCCAGCTGCTGCAGAACCTCCCTGGGGCTCACACTATGACATGTGGGGCTGTATCTCCTCCTGTAACCCCCGTCTACCAGACCCCCAGCAACACAGCCCCCTGGACAGCAGCAAAGCCTTGTGGAGACCCTGGTAATGACTGAATCGTCTGGTGTGGACTGAGCTCAGAGCTATATACCCCCATATACCTGAGAGCTGGAGATGGCATGGATTCTGCCTATCACTAATGTCTCATCATGAGATGGAGAAGAAGTTCATTCTGGACATGGTGTAATTACTACGTGATTTACTAGTCCTTCATATTGTCTGCTGTCTGCTGCAGCTCTCCTGTATGGACTTGGTTCTATATTGTTATAGGAGTCGTTGTCTTCTATGAAGAAGCCGTCCTAGTCCTATATGGACACTTTCTATGAATATTCCCAGTGATACAATGTATCAGGTTATATGTAGTGTATACTGGCTGTATACAGAGGGAAGTGGTGTATATATATATATATCAGACCTGCAGTGCTAAGCATTGTAGAATAATGGAGGTGAGACCTCCGGCCTGATATATACAGTAGATACTATGTATCATACAGTACTGTACATCAGATTATATGTAATATGTACTGGCTGTATACAGAGGGAATTAGTGTATGTATATATCAGACCTCCAGTGCTAAGCATTGTAGAATAATGAAGGTGAGACCTCCGGCCTAATATATACAGTAGATACTATGTATCATATAGTACTGTACATCAGATTATATGTAGTGTGTACTGGCTGTATACAGAAGGAAGTAGTGTATGTATATATCAGACCTGCAGTGCTACGCATTGTAGAACAATGGAGGTGAGACCTCCGGCCTGATATATACAGTAGATACTATGTATCATACAGTACTGTACATCAGATTATATGTAATATGTACTGGCTGTATACAGAGGGAAGTAGTGTATGTATATATCAGACCTGCAGTGTAAAGCATTGTAGAATAATGGAGGTGAGACCTCTGGCCTGATATATACAGTAGATACTATGTATCATACAGTACTGTTCATCAGATTATATGTAGTGTGTACTGGCTGTATACAGAGGGAAGTAGTGTATGTATATATCAGACCTCCAGTGCTAAGCATTGTAGAATAATGGAGGTGAGATCTCCGGCCTGATATATACAGTAGATACTATGTATCATACAGGACTGTACATCAGATTATATGTAGTGTGTACTGGCTGTATACAGAGGGAAGTAGTGTATGTATATATCAGACCACCAGCCTCATATATACAGTAGATACTATGTATCATAGAGTACTCTCATTCTAGAGACGTCTATACATAATGTGTATATTCAGTGTGTATTGGCTCTATGAAGAGATATAGTATATTGTAATGTTTACATACTTTGTATATCAGATGATGTAATGATATAGAATAATTATTATGGTCAGATATTGGCCTCAGTTGTATCATATTTTATATATGAAATGCACAGCTGATGTATATTACATTGATGTTTTCCGTATTTCCTATGTGTAGTAATTAAAGTAAGACTGAGCTCAGCTATGTATATAGCATAGTGTGCAATATTTGCAGCCACTACTATAAGGTTATTATTATATGTAACATTTACAACAATCTTCACAATGTGATATACTGTATATATTGTATGATGTGTATTGTGTTATAGAAAAGTGACACATGACAATGGTTATACAATAATTGTAGATTACTATAATTGACTGATATTTCAGAGATTATTTCTGTAAATGTCAGATCTGTTTCATGATGAAAAGTTTTAAGGGATTCTCATCAATAAAATATTCATTAACAATGATCCATTGTTTGTTTTTCTGTCTTAAACCTTTTTTAACCATTATATAGCAGTTTTGGTGATGGGGAATTGTATATGACACAACAGGTTCCATTTAAAGGGGTTGGCCAGTTTCCTATATTGATGACCTATCTTCAGGATAGGTTATCAATATCAGATTAGTGGGGGTCCGAAACCCAGCACCCCCGCTGATCAACTGTTTAAAGAGCAGGTGTAATTGTAGCTCCTCGGTGCCAATTCACTTCAATGTGAAGGAACATTTATACTCCTTCTACTCCTTCTCGTTGAAGTGAATAAGATGGAGGAGCTGTAATTACACCTTCTTGCCATGGACACCGAAGAGCGCTACGTTCTCTTCTAACAGATGATCGGCAGAGAGTCGGACTCCTGCTGATCTAATATTGGTGACTGATCCTGACCATAGGTCATCAATATAGGAAACTGGCCAACACCTTTAAAAGGTATACAGTGCTCCCTCAAGTTACAATATTAATTGGTTCCAAGACGACCATTGTATGTTGAAACTATTGTAAGTTGAGTAATCGGTTCCAAAGCCTCAAAATGTCATCTAAGATAAGATAAAATGAAGATTTAAGAAAAATAAGCAGATTAATAAGACAGATAAAACCAGTCCTTACATATAACAGTCAGGAACAGCTGCTAACTAGGAACTAATACAGATATTTTACCAGAGAAGTGGTCTTGACTGGTTGGATCTGGGTCTGAGACCTTGTATGTTGAGTTTAGTTTCAACTTACGATGGGTCAGAAGAGACCATTGTATGTTGAAAATATTGTATCCTGAGGCCATTGTATCTTGAGGGATCACTCTATATACTTTTGCAATCATTATTGTTTCTCCATTTGCTTTAAAATGTATTTTCTGTCTAAAGCTCCTATGCAGGCCTATGCGTCTCCATGGCTACAGAGTATAAACAAACCCTTTCTGTACACTGATCCTGCAGTCATGATACCTTATGTCTGTCCATTACTTTTTACTAGCCTCCCAAATGATTGCAGGTTCAGGCCATACGGGGCTTGTGCATAGTCTGCACTGCAACCATGAACATGAATGGGTCTACATATGAGCTGTTTACATGAGATCTCAAGTGAATTTCAAGCAGAAAACTAAAATATGTCCAGCCTGAGGAATAAAAGACAGGACAATTTAAGCTTCATTCAATCCCATTAAAAAGTAGTCCAGTGAGAAGTTCTAAAGAGTCAGAATGGCAACTTATGTGTTTCAAGCCGTACAAGTGTTCATATTCATATGTAATCAGCCATATTTATTGCAAAACTGTGCAAAATGTAGATACACTTACTGAAAAGAAATATATAATGGTTATTTTGCCGTCTCAAATTCAATATAGTATCCCTGCCTGCATTTGACGGTTAAAACAAACAAAAAAAAAATACTTTATTGGTATATAGAATAAAAATTCATAATCAATACATCCTGGTAATTATAAAAAGGCAGAAGGGACCAATGACTTGAAGGATACCTGAGCAAGATGAACGTATGCTTCTATAGAATGCTCCAAGAGGGTATATGCTATGGATATTTGCATATTCACCCCTACATTAGACCAGAGTGATATAGAGGTCTTAGGGGAGCAGACCCAATCCCCAAGAGAAAAGGAAACGTCAAAGCAGAGTGTACTAATAGGGGTCAATCATGTTAACCACAATGACTATGAATGTATCACAGATTAGGGGCTATTAGACCACTTATCTATCGTACGCCTTGACTGTTTGCACGTGCAAGTGGGCAACAATGTATCAATCTCTCACCACTGCAACGCTGAGACTTATGCACTATAACAACAGGTACTATGTATCTTTTGTCCTGTTAGTCTAGTGAATGCCTCATCATGAGCTTATAAGTAGCACTGAAAAATTAATCTACCTAGTTAATAAATTGAGCAGTACCACTGCACGTGTGCCATGCAGCCTAACCAGCACACGTATGGACGTGCGCGCCTGCCCAAATTCGCTCGTTTTATTAGGATGAAAGGGAGGTAGGACATGGACACTGTATGACGTGACCAATTGTGGAGGGGGCGTGTCCGTAAGGATGGTTGCGCTCCAGGTCCCGATATGTCACATAAAGAATAAGAAAATCTGCGTCTCTTCCCATAAAAATGCTTATGAAGAGGACACTTAGGCGGCTTATATTATAGTTCATACATGTTGGGGTATGTGATACATAGTGATGGCACCCAAAGCAATGAGGACCATAAAGGATGTTTGTCTAAGAATACCCAAAGTCCCCTGGTAATTATCAATCGATACTTGTCATGAATACTCTTATCATCCACAGAGTAAAATAGCTCGCGGGGGAGCAGACTGAGTATCGGATTCCTTCTGGCAAAGTACCCGAAAAAGTTTCTATTATCTGTCACCTATCCTAAGGTCTTATACCGGGCTCATAGTAATGTAGCGTACTCCATATAGGCGCCCAATCATGCCCTCAATAGGTGGACAATATTGAGGGAATCACCAGGGAGAATCAGAGGGCCATGACAAGAGGGTTTTATGGTCCCGCATTTGTCCTTCTCCATCTCACCAGGTATATCATGCCGGGGATGGCATTGTAAATATGTGGCATTGTAGATTTCTGCTATGGAAATTAACATCATTATGACCACTTCCTACTTTTGATATCGGCAGTGCATAGCTCATGAAGGAAGTCACATGTGGTCAGCTGGCTTGGAGGGTATATGAGGTGCGATAGGCTGTCATGGGTAAAAGGAGTTGCAAAAAGGGATGATAATTGGCTTTTGGGACAAAGGTGGCAATATTTCTGAAACTGTGCAGTGTCTGAACAGTTTAGGTGCTGCTGTGGTGAAAGTGTATGGTGAGTGGTCAAATGGCACCATTGATGTCAGAGGTGAAAGTCGCCAACACTGTCCAACACTGTTTTGAAGAGCATGATCAAGACTTCCAAGTATTACCCTGGACCCCTAATTCCCCAGACTGAAACCCAATTGAGCATCTGTGGGACCACCTATATGGTCGTGTTTGCTTTATGGATGCACCCTCCAGCAGCTGTGGGATGCACTGCAGTCAGCATGGCTCCAAATACCTGTGACAACCTACTAGGACCTTACTGAGTCCCTCCTGGACGGTCTAACTGCTGTCTGTACTGCACATCGCGGTTACTCTGGATATTAGCTGGTGGTCATGATAATGTGACTCGACTGTGCATGTGATGAGTGAACATGGCCTTATTGTACAATAAAAAGTTCTGTGACTTTATATTAAAATCTGTGTTTCAATTCCTTATACATTTCAACATCTCTGCTATCAGTGGATGAAATTATTCTTGTATACATTCAGAGCCTAAAAAACTCATCACAATTAAAAGTATGCTACGAAGGTATCCAGTCTCAGTGAATGTATAAGTTCAGTCAATTGTAGCTTCTGGCTATAAACAATGTTTCCATTTATTGACATCAAGCAGCAGTCTTAGGCTACTTTCACACTAGCGTTTTGCTGTACCCAGCACGGTTCAGCAAAAACGCTTCCGTTACCGATAATACAACCATCTGCATCCATTATTAATGGATCTGGTTATATTATCTTTAAAGGGGTTCTGCAGTTCTTTTAAACTGATGATCTATCCTCTGGATAGGTCATCAGCATCTGATCGGGGGGGTCCAGCACCCGGGACCCTGCTGATCAGAAGTTTGAGAAGGCAGAAGTGCTCCAGGAGCTCCGCAGTCTTCAATGGAGCTTAGCCCAGCCCAGGCCAGTTACAGACAGAAGGCCGCAGTGCTCCTGGAGCACTGCTGCCCTCTTAAACAGCTGATCAGCGGGGGTCCTGGGTGTCCTGGGTTTTGCAGTTTAAAAGAATTGCAAAACCCCTTTAACATACCCAAGACGGATACGTCATGAACTCCACTTAAAGTTAAAAGGGGGTGGCTCCGTTTTATATTGTGTCAGATTGAGTCAGAGAAAATGGATTCGTCCCCATTGACTTGCATTGTGAATCATGCTGGATCTGCTTTGCTCCGCATCCCATGACGGAAATTAAACTACAACATGCAGTGGTTTGCTCTCTGGTATGAGAACAGAAAGGAATGCATTTTGGAGCACTCTGTTCTGTTCAGTTACGTTTTGTCCCCATTGACAATGAATTGGGGGCAAAATGAAAGTGGGTTTTTTTTTCGGGCATTGAGACCCTATGACGAATCTCAATACTGGAAAATATTAACGCTAGTGTGAAAGTAGCCTTAATCAATGTAATGGACTGAAACACATTAAGATCTCTTAATTAAATAGTGCCAGGGTTATGGCGGGTTTACACCGCACAATGTTACTGGCGATTTTTGAGAAGGAAGCGTACCTTGCCGACAGTTGGCTGCTCGTTCGGTACAGTCCCCTTACAGAAACATTGTTTCTGGGCAGCAGATCTCTGTTTAGACTGTACGATCTGCTGCCCAGGAACGATGATTTATATGCCTGCACGAACGACAGGATCACCCAATGAACAAGCGTTTTGCTCATTCATCAGGTAAAAATCAAGCAGTCTAAATCCACCTTTTTCAAATAAAGTTAAACTTATTATATTCCAGCTTTCATCTTCTCAGAGCTTTGTTTAATATTAAAGTGATGATCTGATTGACTAAAAGCATTAAAATACTGCTTAAAATTATAGGGAGAGAACTCCTGGTGTAATGTCTATATACAGTATATTTATATACACCCTCACATGCTCTCCAGTATATCTTCCTCATTGATCACTCCTCCACATCCTTAAATGGCTCTTAATGACTACTGAGCATTTATTTATTTCAGTGGTTTCCAAATTCTGTCCCTCTAGCGGTTACGAGATGAATACTCTGTACATGGATAAAGAGCTAGAAAAAAAGATATGAAATATATACTAGATAGATATAGAGATATAAGACAGACTGAAAGATATGAAAAAGAAAGATTAGATAGATAGATGATGCCAGGTTCTGATGTCAGAAAGTGATGATTATAAGAATATTATTCATAGACCTGTTACTAGAATGTTATCATTACATGATTATTAATATAAGAGTTAATAATTTTTGTAACATTTCCAGATATTATTGACTATTTCCCCAGGGATTCTCATATATGTCATCTTAATAAGCATTAGGACAATTCACTGCTTCTCTCACAGATAATAATAAATCCATAGTGAAAGTGGCAGTGGTCAGTGCAATATGTCATTACAGCAGATAGCATCTTGGTGCAGGTCTTTCCCACACTCCCGGCTCACAGCTTGCCCCCAGCAGCCTCTATTATCTCCTGTATTGGAGGCTCCAGATGGACACACGTCTATTGTCCCCGCTGCTGTGTGATTGGAGGCTGAGTGTGGGAACCTGTGCTGGCTCTGATCCTCACACATTATTATGCAGGAGAAGGGTATATAGAGGAGCTGTCTGCCTCCCTGGCTGCACATCACTGACATCCTATCTACAGAGAGGACACTGCCGCACACTGACTGATGGCTCCTTACAACGTCAGCCTCATCCAGAGCCCTGCTAATGATTCCCTCACCCAGCAGCCCAGAAAAGTAAGTGCTGATCGACCACATCTCCTAATCTCATAGCAAAATGTTCCATCACCGCCATAAAGGTGCAGCCACTGCCGCATGTAACTAACCAACCCTTATGTCTTGTTCTGCAGCTGAGGAAACCAGTGATCGAGAAGATGAGGAGAGACCGGATTAACAGCAGCATTGAGCAGCTGCGCATCTTACTGGGAGAAGGAGTTCCAGAGACATCAGCTCCCCTCCAAACCTGAGAAAGCCGATATCCTGGAGATGACGGTCACCTTCATGCAGCAGCACATGGCGGAGAGAAGTAAGTGTCCTGTCGCAGCCCCTCACACTCCTCATATGTTTCTTACTGAGAGCAGATTGTAGCAGGTGATGGACGCTGTCACTGACATGTATGTCTCTCCTCTTCTAGATGTCACGGCCTCTAGCCAGGCCCAGAGAGAAGGCTACTCCACCTGCGTCCAGGACTCCATCACCTTCCTGTCCCAGCACAAACAGACCCAGCTCCAGATCCAGCTGCTGCAGAACCTCCCTGGGGCTCACACTATGACATGTGGGGCTGTATCTCCTCCTGTATCCCCCGTCTACCAGACCCCCAGCAAACACAGCCCCCTGGACAGCAGCAAAGCCTTGTGGAGACCCTGGTAGTGACTGGATCCTCTGGTGTGGACTGAGCTCAGAGCTATGTACCCCCGTATACTTGAGAGCTGGAGATGGCATGGATTCTGCCTATCACTAATGTCTCATCATGAGATGGAGAAGAAGTTCATTCTGGACATGGTGTAATTACTACGTGATTGACTAGTCCTTCATATTGTCTGCTGTCTGCTGCAGATCTCCTGTATGGACTTGGTTCTATATTGTTATAGGAGTCGTTGTCTTCTATGAAGAAGCCGTCCTAGTCCTATATGGACACTTTCTATGAATAAAGTTATACAATGTATCAGGTTATATGTAGTGTGTACTGGCTGTATACAGAGGGAAGTAGTGTATGTATATATCAGACCTCCAGTGCTAAGCATTGTAGAATCATGGAGGTGAGACCTCCGGCCTGATATATACAGTAGATACTATGTATCATATAGTACTGTACATCAGATTATATGTAATATGTACTGGCTGTATACAGAGGGAAGTAGTGTATGTATATATCAGACCTCCAGTGCTAAGCATTGTAGAATAATGGAGGTGAGACCTCCGGCCTGATATATACAGTAGATACTATGTATCATATAGTACTGTTATTCTACAGACTTCTATACATAATGTGTATATTCACTGTGTACTGGCTCTATGAAGAGATATAGTATATTGTAATGTTTACATACTTTGTATATCAGATGATGTAATGATATAGAATAATTAGTATGGTCAGATATTGGCCTTGATTGTATCATATTTTATATATGAAATGCACAGCTGATGTATATTACATTGGTGTTTTCTATATTTACTATGTGTAGTAATTAAACTAAGACTGAGCTCAGCTATGTATATAGCATAGTGTGCAATATTTGTCGCCAGTACTTTGTCGCCAGGCTATTATTGTATGTAACATTTACAACAATCTTCACAATGTGATATACTGTATATTGTATGATGTGCATTGTGTTATAGAAGTGACACATGGAAATTGGTTATACAACATTTGTACATTACTATAACTGACTGATAATTCAGTGATTATTTCTGTTAATGTCAGAGCTGTCTCGTGATGAAACGTCTTGTGGATTTTCAATAAAATATTCATTATCAATGATCCATTGCTTGTTTTCTGTTTTAAAATTTTTTTTATCACTATATAGCAGTTTTACACCAATGATGATGGGGGTTGTATATGAAGTCATATGACAGAAGAGGTTCCATTATGTATTATTTTATATCTATACCTATGCAGGCCTATGTGTCTCCATGGCTACAGACTATAAACAAACCCTGTCTGTACGCTAATTCTGCAGTCATGATACTTTAAAGGGGTATTCCAGTAAAGTAACTTAATTTTTGAAAAACTGCATTAAGGCTACAAGCTGTAAACCAACCAGAACCCACACCTATACATATCACCAGGGGCGTAGCTAAAAGCTCATGGGCCCTGGTGCAATAGTTCAGCTTGGGCCCCCCTTTCCTCAGTACTTTGTATGTCTTCTTATGTGGCACAAGGTTCTTTGGGCCCCCTAAGTCCCCTGGGCCCAGTAGCAACTGCTACCTCTGCACCCCCTATAGCTACGCCCCTGCATATCACCAGAGCTTCATTTTACCTTGCAATCCATTTGTCTAGCTCCTGTGTGAGTCTGCAACACACTGAGAATATCATGGCTCCTGATCTTCCCTCACAAAACTACAATCCCCACAATGCCTAGCTATCCTGCTGCATACCTCCCAACTTTTTAAAATTGCAAAGAGGGACAATGTGTGCGGTGCGCATCACGGCAGTTTTTTCATACTAGGCCACACCTCTAACTCCGCCCAAAGCATAATTACTAGAGCCTCTGTGGCAGTTTTTTTCTTGTGCTTCATTGTCCATATAAATATTAGCTCATAAATCATCAGATTATAGATATTTTAACGTCCAAATTGCACCAAATAATGAAGTTCTGGTCTAATATACAGGTAAAACCATGCAGACACTTTAGTAAGGAGCAATTTAGTAAATTTATTAATGCACATTTATGTATTCATTCCCCAGGTCAAAAAGAGGGACACTTAAGGATAAAAGAGGGACAGAGGGACTTGGATCAAAAAGAGGGACTGTCCCTCCAAAAGAGGGACACTTGGGAGGTATGTCCTGCTGTGATTTCCTGCTTGTTCATGACTGTTGATTCTTACTGATTGGCTGCCTCATATACAGTCCGGTCACGCCCCCCTCTACTCAGTAATCACCAGCACACTGACATTTAGCTAGAGAACTGATAGTAACACACTAAGCATGCCTGACCTAACAAAGGCTCAGAACTACAGGTAGATGCCATGGTAACTTATGAGGAACACAGTAGGTATCAGAGGAAGAAAACATCTTTTGTAACTACTGAATGGTAAATATGAGAAACTGACATTATATTAGGTCATTATTGATAATGAATTAGTCTAAAACATAAGTTATATTTATGGTAACCAGAATACCCCTTTAAGACTACTTTCATATTTGCGGCAGGGGATTCCGGCAGGCTGTTCCGGTGGGTCAAACTTGCCGAGAAGCGGCCAGACCAAAATTGCATATCGTAGTTTTGATCCGGCCGCCTCTCGGCAAGTTTGCCATGCTGCGGC
This sequence comes from Rhinella marina, assembly GCA_900303285.1. Lineage (NCBI taxonomy): Eukaryota > Metazoa > Chordata > Amphibia > Anura > Bufonidae > Rhinella > Rhinella marina. The sequence goes on along the minus strand of ONZH01002178.1, from coordinate 8,672 downwards.
CGGATCCGCTGCCCGCCCCCATTATATCCGCTGCCCGCCCCCGGATTCCGGCCCCACACGTGCACCTGCGGCAGCACGGATCAGCCTGCCGGAATTCCCTGCCGCAAATGTGAAAGTACCGTAAGTCTGTCAAATGAGGTAGATGAGAGCATGATTGCAGCTTCAGGCTATACATTATTTGCAGTTTACTATAAGGGTGTATACACTCTGACAACCATTTATTATTTGTTTTTGGTCAATTACATTTGAAATAAAAATGAAACAACTTTACAAGTATCCTTGCTTTAATATTTATTTATTTAGCATTTAAAACTGCTATGTAGACCTATATGTCTCCAGGTTCAGAAGCTATAAAGAAACTCTGTTTAAAGGCTGATTTTGTAGTAATGCTCCCTTATATCTGTATCATACATTTTACTAACCTTCCAAATGAGGTAGGGAACAGATGAGATCATGATCAGACTATACAGAGATTGATAATAGTCTGCAAACATTCCAAGTTTCCTTCAAATCCAATAAAGTTGTAGTCCACAGATAAGTTTAAAAGAGTTAAAGAGGTTTTCTTATCTCAGACAATGCTAGGATATGCCCCCTTTGTCTTATAGATGCGGGTCCCACCACTGGGATCTGCACCTATATCAGGAACGGAGCCCTGCAAGGTGGTGGCTGGAGGACTCTGGTCTGACCACCACCAAGCGCTCTCCCCATAGAAGTGAATGGGGGTGCACCGCACATGACGGGCCACCGCTCCTATTCACTTCTATGTTCCCGACGGACATAGCCGAGCCAGTGCTCGGCTATTTTCAGTGGCCCCATAGAAAATGAATGGTGGGAGGCTGCGTATGCACAGTGCGACCTCCACCACTTTTGGGGCTTCATTCTTGATACAGGTGCGGGTCACGGTGGTGGGACGCACACCTATCAGACAATGGGGGCATATCCTAGCGATATTCCCCCATTGTCTAAGATGAGACAACCCCTTTAAGGGCCCTTTACATAGGTTAAGAATCACATAGATTATAGCTAATGAGCGTTCATAGTAATGCGCGTTAATGATTATCAGGCAGTGTAAATGTACTGCCAATTATCCGATGAACAAGTGAAACGGTCGTTTAATGAGTAATTGGATCGTTTGTGCTAAAACAAAATTGGTCAGATAATCTGTTGGTTGGTGTAATACAGCCCTTACTGCATAATATATATTGTATAATAAAGAGATCTGCCACTTTATATTATAATTTGTGTCTCAATTCCTCACTATTTTCAACATCTCTTTTTTGCAATCAGTGGATGAAAGCATTCTCGTTAACATTCAGAGGCCAAAATCCTAGACAGTCCTAAGGCTAGTTTCACACTAGCGGTAAAGAGGTCCGGTAGGCTGTTTTGACAGGGAGCCTGCCGTAGCTCTCTGGATCTGGCATTGCTGGACGCTACCTGATTGCCCTCCCCAATAACTATAATGACCGGCGAAGGTCCGCCTGCAACCCTGCATATTTGCCTGGTTGCAACCGGATCTCTGCCATCCCCATTATAGTTAATGGGGCAGGTAGGCAATCAAGTAATATCTGGCAATGCCAGAACCAGAAAGCTCCAGCAGGCTGGTCCCTTCCAGATCTCTTTACTGCTAGTGTGAAACTAGATTAATATTGATCACACTTTAAGTTGTATAGTCCTTGTAGCTTCAGGATATTAATAATGTTTCCATCCACTGACAGAAAGCAGCAATCTTGAAAACTGTGATGGATTGAAACAAAAAAAGACATTAAGCTTAAAGGGATTCTCCAAGATGACTGTTTTATTCATGGTAATGGTATTCAGTCACTATGTAGTGATAATGGGGTGGTACTGAGTTGGTGACACTGACCAATAAGCCCTCCCATCAGTTCTGAAAAGGAACATGCTTTTTGGGGCACTTTAAAAATTTCTTAGAAAATAACTATAATTTGTTAATTACAAATAAAATGGCCTATCCTGATAAATGTATGACTGATGAGGCGCCGACCCCTGGGGCCCCAACTGATCATGAGAATAGTGATCAATTGATCCCTGTTTCAATGGAAAATTGGTCACATCTGCGCATATTGCTCCATTCAGTCTCTATGGGACTGACACAGGTCGCTGAGTACAGTGCTTCACTATATCTGTCAGTCCCAAAGATTAAATGCAGGGGTAGTGCGCATATATGACCAAGGCTCCATACAAACAGGATACACGGGACCCCATTCTCCAGTTCAGTGGGGGTCCCAGTGTTCAGACCCCCAGCAAACATTTATCACCTATCCTATGGACTTTGTTTTTCATTGGCCAACCCCTTTAAATATCTGAATAAACAATCCCTTTTATTGCAGTTGTTACATGCTTCGGGAACACCATGCAATTACCTACCTATGGCACTAAAATACCTTGTCCCAGCTCTGCTCTGACCTTAGAAGTATGGACTCCAGACTTGGACTGCTACTGATAGCCACATGTGCGGGACAGGGATCCTAGCTCTGGTCTCAAGGGACAGAGGATGTGGAAGTGTGATAAGAGGTGTCTAACATTCCCATGAGATCCCATTATCCCGAACATCAAAGAGGAAGATATATTCTACACTGTGTGGGGTCCTAAAGAAGACTTGACACTTTATATAGAGGTATGTCCATTATGTGGCAAGAAGGTTCACTGCCAACTTCACAGGACTTGTCATGGAAGGAGCTTCCAGTTGGTACAAAGGTCTGCCTCACTTGTTAGCATAGCCATATACTCACCTATAGCCCCATTTCTACAGGTGGGTCACCATAGCAACACTTACAGGCAGCTGTTCTGATATGCCTAGGGGGCAGCAAGGAGGACGAATGCTGGAAAGGGGGACTTCAGTTAATAAAAGACTTTGGTGGGGGGTGGACTGGAGGATAATACAATATAACAAATGCCACTGGACAAAGTAATGTGTATTACTTTAACTTTATTTTATATTTCAATATATTTCATATTGTCCATTTCCCAAGAATATACAGTCAATCTGCCAAACAACTGTCTTTAATTACACACAAGTACTACAACTCATATAATACTTGCCAAATATTGCCCAGATTACGTGTTATGTTATACACAACTTTTAACATTTGCTGCAAATATTACATATCATATAATATAATGAAACATGGAACATAAAACACAATAATAAATATCACATACTGTACAATTCATTGAATTTAGAATATTCTGATAATTTATCAGATGGACATAATACAATATACAAAACAGTTATCACTAATAGTGAATATATGAGGCGCTCTACATAGTATATCTATTTAATGAACATGACAATGATAGTATTCTGTATATATCACGGAGTCTCACCTCCATTATTCTACAATAGAAGTCTGATATAACATTTACATTCTGTATGTACAGTACTGTAGGATACATAGTATCTACTGTATATATCAGGCCGGAGGTCTCACCTCCATTATTCTACAATGCTTAGCACTGGAGGTCTGATATATACATACACTACTTCCCTCTGTATACAGCCAGTACATATCACATATAATCTGATGTACAATACTGTATGATACATAGTATCTACTGTATATATCAGGCCGGAGGTCTCACCTCCATGATTCTACAATGCTTAGCACTGGAGGTCTGATATATACATACACTACTTCCCTCTGTATACAGCCAGTACATATTACATATAATCTGATGTACAGTCCTGTATGATACATAGTATCTACTGTATATATCAGGCCGGAGGTCTCCTCCATTATTCTACAATGCTTAGCACTGGAGGTCTGATATATACATACACTACTTCCCTCTGTATACAGCCAGAACACACTACATATAATCTGATGTACAGTACTGTATGATACATAGTATCTACTGTATATATCAGGCCGGAGGTCTCACCTCCATTATTCTACAATGCTTAGCACTGCAGGTCTGATATATATATATATACATTACTTCCCTCTGTATACAGCCAGTACACACTACATATAACCTGATACATTGTATCACTGAGAATAATCATAGAAAGTGTCCATATAGCACTAGGACGGCTTCTTCATAGAAGACAACGACTCCTATAACAATATAGAACCAAGTCCATACAGGAGAGCTGCAGCAGACAGCAGACAATATGAAGGACTAGTAAATCACGTAGTAATTACACCATGTCCAGAATGAACTTCTTCTCCATCTCATGATGAGACATTAGTGACAGGCAGAATTCATCCCATCTCCAGCTCTCAGGTATACGGGGGTATATAGCTCTGAGCTCAGTCCACACCAGAGGATCCAGTCACTACCAGGGTCTCCACAAGGCTTTGCTGCTGTCCAGGGGGCTGTGTTTGCTGGGGGTCTGGTAGACGGGGGATACAGGAGGAGATACAGCCCCACATGTCATATTGTGAGCCCCAGGGAGATTCTGCAGCAGCTGGATCTGGAGCTGGGTCTGTTTTGTGCTGGGGACAGGAAGGTGATGGAGTCCTGGACGCAGGTGGAGTAGCCTTCTCTTTGGCCTGGCTGACGCTCTGACATCTAGAAGAGAGAGAGACATACATTGTCAGTGACAGCGGCCATCACCTGCTGCAATCTGCTCTCAGTAAGAAACATATGAGGGGTGTGAGGGGCTGGGACAGGACACTTACTTCTCTCCACCATGTGCTGCTGCAGGAAGGTGACCGTCATCTCCAGGATATCGGCTTTCTCAGGTTTGGAGGGGAGCTGATGTCTCTGGAACTCCTTCTCCAGTAAGATGCGCAGCTGCTCAATGCTGCTGTTAATCCGGTCTCTCCTCATCTTCTCGATCACTGGTTTCCTCAGCTGCAGAACAAGACATAAGGGTTGGTTAGTTACATGCGGCAGTGGCTGCACCTTTATGGCGGTGATGGAACATTTTGCTATGAGAGGGAGGAGATGTGGGGTCGATCAGCACTTACTTGGGTGCTGCTGGGTGCAGGGCTCTGGCATTGAGGCTGACGTTGTAAGGAGCCATCAGTCAGTGTGCGGCAGTGTCCTCTCTGTAGATAGGATGTCAGTGATGTGCAGCCAGGGAGGCAGACAGCTCCTCTATATACCCCTCTCCTGCATAATAATGTGTGAGGATCAGAGCGAGCACAGGTTCCCACACTCAGCCTCCAATCACACAGCAGCGGGGACAATAGACGTGTGTCCATCTGGAGCCTCCAATACAGGAGATAATAGAGGCTGCTGGGGGCAAGCTGTGAGCCGGGAGTGTGGGAAAGACCTGCACCAAGATGCTATCTGCTGTAATGACATATTGCACTGACCACTGCCACTTTCACTATAGATCCATTATTATCTGTGAGAGGAGCAGAAAACTGTGCTAATGCTTATTAAGATGACATATATGAGAATCCCTGGGGAAATAACAAAGAATAATATCAGGAGATGTGTCTTACAGCAAAAATAATCCACTCTGATAGTAATAATAAATTATAACTTTCTAGGAACAGGTCTACAAATAATATTCTTATAATCATCACTTTCTGACATCAGAACCTGGAAACTGTACAGAGAAGAGCAGTACTACATACACACCGCTTCTCTCTTTCCTGCTGTAATGGTTTGCCATAGAGCAATTTTGCAAGTACTTGTAGTTCTTCTACTGTACCAAACCCTGACTGATACATGATGCCCCTTCAGCTATAGTATGTACAGTGCCTTGCGAAAGTATTCGGCCCCCTGGAACTTTTCAACCTTTTGCCACATTTCAGACTTCAAACAAAAAGATGTAACATTTAAAATTTTTGGTGAAGAATCAACAACAAGTGGGTCACAATTGTGAAGTGAAACCAAATTTATTGGATCATTTAAACTTTTTTTGTAATAATAAAACTGAAAAGTTGGGAGTGTAAAATTATTCGGCCCATTTACTTTCAGTTCAGAAAACTCACTCCAGAAGTTCATTGAGGATCTCTGAATGATCCAATGTTGTCCTGACGAAGAGAAATAGAATCCACCTGTGTGTAATCAAGTCTCCGTATAAATGCACCTGCTCTGTGATAGTCTCAGGGTTCTGTCATCATGAAGACCAAGGAACACCAGGCAGGTCCGTGATACTGTTGTGGAGAAGTTTAAATCCAGATTTGGATACCAAAAGATTTCCCAAGCTTTAAACATCCCATGTGCAAGCGATCATATTGAAATGGAAGGAGTATCAGACCACTGCAAATCTACCAAGACCCGGCCGTCCCTCTAAACTTTCATCTCAAACAAGGAGAAGACTGATCAGAGATGCAGCCAAGAGGCCCATGATCACTCTGGATGAACTGCAGAGATCTACAGCTGAGGTGGGAGAGTCTGTCCATAGGACAACAATCAGTCGAACACTTCACAAATCTGGCCTTTATGGAAGAGTGGCAAGAAGAAAGCCATTTCTCAAAGATATCCATAAAAAGTCTCGTTTACAGTTTGCCACAAGCCACCTGGGAGACACACCAAACATGTGGAAGAAGGTGCTCTGGTCAGATGAAACCAAAATCGAACTTTTTGGAAACAATGCAAAATGATATGTTTGGCGTAAAAACAACACAGCTCATCACCCTGAACACACCATCCCCACTGTCAAACATGGTGGTGGCAGCATCATGGTTTGGGCCTGCTTTTCATCAGGGGACAGGGAAGATGGTTAAAATTGATGGGAAGATGGATGGAGCCAAATATAGGACCATTCTGGATGAAAACCTGTTGGAGTCTGCAAAAGACCTGAGACTAGGACGGAGATTTATCTTCCAACAAGACAATGATCCCAAACATAAAGCAAAATCTACAAAGGAATGGTTAAAAAATAAACGTATCCAGGTCTTAGAATGGCCAAGTCAAAGTCCAGACCTGAATCCAATTGAGAATATGTGGAAAGAGCTGAAAACTGCTGTTCACAAACGCTCTCCATCCAACCTCAAAGAGCTCGAGCTGTTTTGCAAGGAAGAATGGGCAAGAATTTCAGTCTCTAGTAGAGATGAGCGAGCAGTGCTCGTTACGAGCACTGTAACGCTCGGGTCCATGTGAAATGCCCGCAGGCATTGCGGATCCGTCCTCATCTGCATGTAAATCAATGAGGACGGATCGTTTGGTATGACATCTACCAAACGGTTTCCGTCCTCACCCGTCTTAAAGTCAGGGGAGGACGGAACCGTTTGGTATGAGTGTCATACCAAACGATCCGTCCTCATTGACTTACATGCAGATGAGGACGGATCCGCAATGCCTGCGGGCATTTCACACGACCGAGCGTACAGTGCTCGTAACGAGCACTGCTCGCTCATCTCTAGTCTCTAGATGTGCAAAAACTGATAGAGACATACCCCAAGCGACTTGCAGCTGTAATCGTAGCAAAAAGTGGCGCAACAAAGTATTAATGCAAGGGGGCCGAATAATTTTGCTACGCCCCACTTTTCAGTTTTATTATTAGAAAAAAAAGTTTAAATGATCCAATAAATTTTCGTTCCACTTCACAATTGTGACCCACTTATTGCTTGATTCTTCACCAAAAATTTAAAATGTTATATCTTTTTGTTGAAGCCTGAAATGTGGCAAAAGGTTGAAAAGTTCCAGGGGCTGAATACTTTCGCAAGGCACTGTATTATAGAGTTCTGTTGCAGGAAAACATTACACATCTCCAGAACCTCATATACAGAACTCAGCTGCTGCAGAACCTATACACAATCCTTGCGAACCTTTACACAACTGCACCTTCAATAATACTGAACTCAGATAAGGATACACACTCAGCTGCTGCTGAACCTCATAATACACACCTCAGCTGCTGCTGAACCTCATAATACACACCTCAGATGCTGCAGAAAATCATAACACAACTTCATATGTTGCAGAACTTCATAATACACACCTCAGCTGCTGCAGAACCTCACAATACACATTTCAGCTTTATAATAAACACCTCAGCTGCTGCATAACATCACAACATGTTTAAACATCAGAATAGTCCTATTTCTTCATGGGTGTTTAAAAAGGGACAATGAATTTACAGGGTGCTTGCATCATGTGGTGCTGCTGAGCCCTATGAATGCTTCTGTACTATACAGCAGCATCAATAGGGAAGAGGAGCGGGTTGGCACTGCTGCATTAACTCCTTAGATGCTGCTTTCAACTGTAAGCGTAGCATCTAAGTGGATAGACTGAGGGAAGGTGCTCCTTCTATCACTTCATTGGCATCCTGTGATGCAATTGTGTGGTGCCAATGGTTGTCATGGCAACTGGAAGGCTACGAAAGTCTCCAAAACCTGCCATGCTATATGACTATTAGGCCTCATGCACACAACCGTATTTTCAGTCCGCATCCCAGTCCGGACACCATGTACTATCCACATCTACACGTCCGTTCCAGGGCCCCACAAAAAAAAAAGAATTTTGATCATTATATATCTGTGGGCGGGCACAGATATATAATGATCAAAATTCTTTTTTTTTTACCAGCGCCAAGGTGGTCTCAGTCAGGCAGGTCCTACTCAAAACCTATCTATGCCGTTGGCATCTACACTCAGGAGAGCAGACCCCTGCACTAGCCCGCTTTTGCCATGAGGCGACATGAGGAATTTCGCCTCACGGCAGCATATCTGTGGCTGTTCAAGTGGCAGCATCGGCACAGTCTGTGGCCGATGCCTCCCTTGCATGTGGTTCTGTAGTTTTCCCTT